>PVJO010016656.1:0-41345 GCA_004026905.1 Hystrix cristata
CTGAGTCTGTAAACATGTCCTTAAACGAGTGCACACAGATGGGGGGGGGGTGTCCAGAAGAGCACCTGGTTAAATTTAAATTTAAAAAAAAACAGGAAGGAGAGGAAATGCTTTGGTGTAAACCTGGCCATTTGGTTGGCTCCAGCAGAACCCCAACCAGAAACATCGATAATTCCTGTGAGTCTCAAAACCAGACTGCCTGTACCTGCTCCTGCCCTGCCCTGGGTGGTTCCCACTGCTGATAAACTGGGTTTCTGGCTACTTACAATGGAGCCTCATTTAAAAGTCTGAACAGTAGGTTCCAAGTCACTCAGGAGCTCTTAAGAATCCCAATGTCCGGTCCATGCTGGGATCAGTTAAATCTGCATCCCCAGGGATTAGGCCTGGGAACCAGGGCTTTGAACACTCCTGCGTGGCTCCAACATGCACCTGAAGTTGAGAACAGCTGATCTGGAAGGACATTTGCCAAGATAAAGGGCCTCGCTTGATACTCTAGAGTAGTGAAGGTCATGCACCTAATGAATGGGGCTGGTTTCTTTTCCAAGACGTGGACTCGTCCCAGGTGGAAGCCACTACTCTGGGTCACCAACCCCACCACATGACGCTCTCACTAGGCTCCACCTGGACCCTTCACACTACAAGAAACAAGAGAGCACCTGCAGTCCCATGTCCTGGGGAGGCCTGCTGTGACCAGAAATGCTGTGTAACTGGTGTTGCCACTCCAAGTGACCCGCAATTGCATTTTTGTATTACAGGTTGAATACCCTTTATCCAACATGCTTGAGACCAGAATTGCTTCAAATTTTGATTTTTTAAAATATTTTGGAATATCTGCATAGAAAGAGAGAGAGAGATCTTGGGGAGGGGAGCCTGAGCTGAGACAGCCAGGCAACATTAGTACATGATGGACTGTTTACTACCAGCTTTCTATTTCCAATAAAAGGAAACAAAAGGGTTCACGCTAATCAAGCTCCCTAAGGAACTGGCAACATACACTTATGCTGCACTTGTATTTAAGCAATTACTAATATTATTTTCCTTAAAAGGAAACCACCTTTTTAGTGCCCATGTGGCTAAGCAAAGTTGGTGAAAATCCAGGATACTTAAATTAGTCATTTCTAGTTTTCCTATGACAAACAGGGTTGAGTGGTATAATAGTATTACTTATGTAACTCCAAAAGAAGCAGAGCATAGAGTGAAGCCATTCCCAGCAGTCTTTTTCATAAGGGACCTGGACTCTCTGCATGACGATTTTACCCGTTTTTCAAAGTACATTCCATAAAATTCGTGTTCTCTGGACTACAGGGATACCACGCAGGGGTAGGGGCTGAAAGATGAAACAGATTTCTTTCCAGAGATGCAGAGCCTTGACTATGCAAATATTCATTGTAAATCTGCAAAAGATGCCATAGACAGCTCTTTATAAATTTATTTAGTCACAGAACACCTTTCTCCAGAGACCAGGGCTCCCAGGATACATTTTAAGAAATGCTAATCTATCCTTTCGGCACATAGATCTTTGACCTACCACCCACGGGGAAGAGGGACTGCAGGTGTGCAGACGAAGTGGTTCGGAGCCTAGAAAACACACGCGGAGCGGTCCAGTAGTCACAGCTGAACATCAGGTGACATTTTAATTGTTTACAGACACCAATTACGCTATTTTTTTCAGTTTCGTTTGAGTTGGACAGACTCAGAGGGAGGGTGAGAGGAGAAACGCCAGTCACGCATCAGCTCTCGGTGCTTTCCGCTGTTACAAGGTCTGCAGCACCTTCCCCAACTCACCAGGCCAGAGACCTTTACTGTCAAAGGCGACTGCAAACACACAATGCTTTTACATGAAATAATGCCTAACTGCACATTTACATTTTAAAAGTCCCACACAGGCTCTGCCAGACATTAACGAAAGGGGTCAAGACAGCCAAAAGTTGAGCCACTGAGTTTTTCTATGGCTCTGAACCACTTCATGAATAAAAGCAATGATGAACCCACTCTTCATATGGGCAAGGTGAGGTTTCTCTCATGCCCTACTCGAGACCTCGGATGGACAATGCGACTGTCTTGGTGTTGGCAGGCACTTGGTCATCTAGCACATGACAGGTAACTACAGCACCATATAGTCACATTGCCCAAAGCGTGTCCCTGAGAACACATCCTACAAAGCGCGCCTTATAAAAGCAGTTTGGAGATCACAAACATTTAGAAAATACTTGCTATGGTTTTCGTCTAGATGTCTCCCAGGAGCCTCTGCACTCATAGGAGGGCATTTGTGAGGTGACCGCATTTCAGGGGCTTATAGCTGACTTGCTGTGAGGCGGTCAGGCCTGGTCAGAAGAGGTGGGTGTCTTCAGGCGTAGCCTGGAAGGGCTCATCTCCCTCCTTGGCTCTTCCCTTCACTGCTTCCTGCCCACCAACCATGAGCAGCTCTCCTCTGCCACATCCCTCTGCCATGCTGTCCTGCCTTTGAGCCAGTCGACTATGGACTGAAACTGAGCCCAAATAAACCTTTCTTCCCTTAAACTGTGGGTGTCAGGTACTTTGTCCCAGCGAGGAAGAAAGTGACTGAGATAATACTATCCATTATCACCTTACTTCCTGGAGATTCACAATACACATTATCACATGGAAGTGTCAAGAGAGCGGGTCTTTAATAAAGAAATGCTTAAGTTTGTTTAACCCAGTTTCCCAAATCAACCTGACCTTGCAATTTTTATTTATTTTTAGGCAACATATGTCACACAACATATTTTGGGAAATACTCGTTAATGGCTTTGAGAAATTCTTTGTAAAGCAAAAATAATTTTTTTACTTAAAAAAAATGAAATAACTCCTAGGATCACACGTTGCTCCGTAACAAAGAGGTCAAGGGGCCACAAAGCCACAGACCTCCTACCATTTGAATTCCTGCCCAACACTTGTGTTACCTGCAATCATGCTTGACTGGACCGTGTGCCTAGGCCCCTGAGCCTGCCTAAAAATGAGCAGTGATAAATTGGCTGTGGTTTATTTCTTTCTTTATGGCAGTGTTCAGCATGCTGATTACAGTACAGAATTGAGCATGGCCTACCCGGGGGCCTAAACTTCACACACAGAAGCCAGGTGTTTATAGTCTTTTCTTCTTTGGTAACAATCAAATCGGGAAAACAGTTTGTGCTGCTTATCTCAGGCCTAGAAGGTCTTCCAAACAGACCTTTTTGTTCCTACTAAAAAAGGGATGATAAAAGGTAGAGCTTCTAATACTTTTCAGCAAGAGTCACACAGACCAGAGATCATAATACAAAAGCTTTTGGGTATACATGCCAAACAATTTAAAGGTATTACAGCAAGGACAAGAAAAGATGGAAATCAATGAAAGAACTGGAATGATTCGCATAATATGTCATTTTTATTCTCACTTTCAAGGAATTTCACATGATATTTTGAAACAGAAGACAGGGAAAGCAAGACTCTCCAACTATGAGACTTGGCAAAGTCATCATCAGAGCCCTGCTAGGCCATGAACCGTGTTCACACCTCGATAGCAATTCTCGCAAATCGGTACTGCAGGGAGGCGGGAGGCCTCAGCAGCACCAAGCCCCTCTTGGCTGCTGGCTGGGTGGACAGCAGATCCAGCAAGCCTGTCACACTAACGAACCCCAGTGCTTCTCCACAGCCAACAGCCATGGAGAAATCTCCCTGAGTGACAAAGCCTAGGAGGGCTCTGGAGCAGTGTGAAGTCACTCCTGAGAGGGCACCTGCCCACAACCCCGGAGTCAGGGCTTCCTGCCTGGCCTCAGGAGGCCCTGCTGCCAGGCCCTCGGAAGCAGCACCTCGTCGGTTCTGCCTTTTCTCCATCTTCTTCTTTTCTTTCTGCTTCAGGATGGTGCTCTTGAATGGGTCGTGGTGCCGGGGTTCCTGGGGCCCACAGTACTGTCGATCCTGACTGAGCTGGAGCAAGTCCTCCTCAGATGGCACACAGATCATGGTGTGTGGCTCGGGGCTGCCCTTCCTGAGCAGGGACAGGCTGACCCACACCAGGGCCCTGGGGAAGCGGTCCAGGAAGGCCAGGCAGGCCGCTCTGGTCAGTCCTTGCTGGCCTCTGCCAGGGGCCCACCGGGCTGCCCGCTGGTCCTCAGAACGGGGCCCACACCAGGCAGACAGTTGCTTCAGTAATTTCCTACTCCTATGTAAAGCCAAAGACACACATTTGAGGGTAGTTTGTGCAAGAAAAGATGCGATCAGAAGATTAGGCATTGCTAGAGTTCATTTGATTTTTTTAGTCTATATATGAGAAAGTATCAAAACCATAATTTTTAAAATTAAAAATACATATTAATATATTTTAGTAAAAATAGTTCTCTTTGTATGTGTCTACCATTCTGAAACTAAAAGTTTAAGAAGCTGAAGGCAGAGAAAAATAACAGCGGGTAGAATGGAGGGCTGTCACCACAGGATGGAGACCAAGAGGAGCTGGTTTTCCAATGAAGAGAACCTGAAGGGACAGATGGATATGAAGGAAGGAAGAAGGGTATGAAGTTCTGAGCTTATAGTCCAGAAAGAGAAGCATGAGGGAAAGAGATGAGCGCTTTTTAAAATAAGAGTGTATACAGGGAGCTGCTAGACAGCAGAACTTGGCCTGCCCAGTACCAAGGCTGGAATGCGTTTCACCCAGAAGCTGCACGGTATGAGCGTGTGACACTGACAGGGCTGCTCACCCACCATGAGTCCATGATTCAAAAGGAAGCAGAAGGGCTGCAATTCCGGGATGCAAAGCAAGAAAAGCTTGCTCAGTGCAAGAGGTGCTTGGTGCCTCCGTAGGACCACACCTGTGAGGGCACAGCACTGTGAGCAAAGACTACAGGAAAGAGGTCATGGGGAAAACTGCCTTGTTTAGGGCTACAGATGACAGTGCTTTCATTTCATCAGTTAGTATCAGGCCCTCAAGTCAACTATTATCTAGCTGTTTTGCTGAGCCCTCTATGCAGCATCAAACGACTCCTGCCGGAAAGCCCACGCGTTCACCTGGGTTTTGCATAAAGGAACAGTGATAATTTTTATTTCCCATGGCCTGCTCGATATAAAAATAAATAATGCAAAATATATCCGGAAGTCACCTGCACTTACCTAAGAACACAGAGCTGACTACCGGTGGCAGCAAAGTGGTTCTCACTGGCACCCTGGTCTGCAGCCCTCTCAGTCCCTGTCTGGTCCTCACACTCTGTGTCCATGACTTCTGGCTCTGTGGGGTTCTTTACAGATGTGCCTGCTTCATCAGATGGCTGACAAGGTTTTTCTGGCGTGACACCATGAGGTACCTTGTATCTTCTTAGGCCACTCTCCTCACCACTTGGAGAGGAGTCTACAGAAGACCCCTCTTGGGCCCAGACTCTGGATTCCCAGTCCTGAGTTAACTGCTCCCAGGGACAGCAGAAAGGTGCCAGTGTGCCAAGCTTGACATAGTTGGGCCGTTTGGCAGGAGGGCGCCTAATGAAAAACAAAGAGAACAGATTTTCAACAACTGAGGAGTGATAATTAAAATTATTAAGGCCATTGTAATACATCTCCATCTAACCAACACACACACACACACACACACACACGGTTTTTCCAGGAAATGTGTGATAAGAAAATAACAGGCAACACTACTGGCCAAGAGTTTTTGTTTCCTCTGGTCTTTAAGAGATACGAAGTAGTTCCATGTGGCCCCTGGACAACCCCAGGAGTGCCATTACTGAGAGGTCCAAGCACATGGCTCTCCCAGAGTTTGGAGAAGGTGTCCCTGTACATCCGCAGGGCCGAGTCTCTCTCTCACTCCTGACTTCTCTCTCTAGTGACCCTGCTCTGTTCCCTAAAGACAATATCCTTATTTGTTTCTTAGATATACTTCTAAAGACATTTCATGTACATACAAGCACAAGGGGTTATCTCTTTCTTTTTACGCATATGGGAGCATAGTAGATATACCTAACTTCACCTTTTCCATTTAACAAAATTTCTTAGAGATCATTTTATATCACTACATCGAGATCCCTCATTCTTTCGTAAAAGGCCTATATCCTTTTCCACCAAATGAATATACCCTAACCTAATAGGCAGCCCTCTGTTGAGAGACATTTTGGTTATTCCCAAAGCTCTGCTTCTACAAACAGTGCTTCAATGAAAGACTTACACATGCTGCATATGTTATCAGCACCACCATAGGATAAATTCCTGGCCATGGAACTGCTAAGGCGAGTCCTCTGCCAACTTCCCAGACACCCCCATTCACCTACCATATCCCTTTTCCTCCACCCCCAAACATTTGCTGTCACTCAGAGTGGCCTCAGCGTCTATATAAATCACCCTTCGAATACACTGGCCATCACTCTACCTCCAAGGACCCACTCTCCCGCTTGGACCTTAGGTCTAGTCATTGCCAAGTCAGCCCCACCTCACAATCTCTATTTCAAGGACATACTTTTGGACTGCTGCCTTCTATGAACCCACTCTCCCTCCCCCCAAAACTCCTCTCATCAGAGCCACCCATCCAGTTACACTGCCACTTCCTCACTGCTCCCCACAGCCTCCTCATCCCTATCGGCTCAGAGCCCAAGTGCACGACGGTCTCTCCCCTACATGTGCATCCACCTGGCAGAGACCAGCCTGGTTAGAGCAACTCCACAATCCCCTGTGTCAGCATCTAACGGGCAGCACACAGTAGGAAGGCCACACAATGGTCCTGAATAGCCTTATTTACTTTATAAACACAAAACAAGTAGGAGCTCCCTTCTACTTCTTATATATCTCTTATTTCTTCAGTCAGCTCAGTCTTCCACTCTCTCAGAAAACTGCTTACAATTCCTCTCTCCTCAAATCTCCAACAGTCCCTCTCCATTTCTTCCTTCCAGTCTGCAACCTCCCCGCTCTGTTCATTGAGAAGACAAGTCACAATCCAGACAGCGCTACCCAATCTCTGCATCACAGTGTCTAACCTGGGTTCAGACGTGTTTAAAAGGGAAGAACTGGACCCCATCCTATCAGACATTGCCCCTCCACCCACACTCTGGCCCCACTCCCTCTTTCCTGGCAGTGCTCTTGCATTTAGCCTCCCTGCCCTCCTCTGAGTCCCCCTAACCAGCCTGGAAACATGTGCTTCAATCAAGGACACAGGCCCCAGAGCCAGGGACAGACTTTGTCTGCCTTGTCTCTGCTACAGCCCTCGTGCCTACAGTGGTATTGGATCCGCAGTACACTTTAAATCAGTATGCGTTAAATGGATGCCTAAGTCAGACACATATACAGAGATGTATACAGGCAGATGTTCACAGAGCATGCGGCAAGAATCCGAAATAACCTAAAAGGCCACTGATAAAATATACATCCATACCACAATTCCACGGAATCACTCAAAGTTCTATTTCCAGCCAGAGCAGGCAAGATGTGCTCTGACTCACAGGCCAAATCTGGCCCTTGCCTATTTTTGTACAACCCATGAGCTAAGAATGGTTTTTATATTTTTAAACGGTTGAAAAAAGCAAAAGAATAACATTTTATGACACATGGAAATTATATAAAATTCAAATATGAGTATTCATAAATAAAGTTTGATTGGAACACAGCCATGCTCATTAGTTTAGATGTCATCTGTGACTGCTTTCGTGCCACAATGACAGAGCTAAGGAGTTGTCATGGAGCCCAAAGGGACAACAAAGCCAAAAATATTCATAATCTGGTTCCCTGCCAACAGTGTGCCAGCACTTGTTTACGAGTTATTGATATGAAGAAACCATCCACAATCTACATGAAAAGGTTAAGTTTCAAAATAGTATGTATAGAACAATCCTTTTAATTAAAAAAAAATCTGTACCTATGGAAAATGTATATGCATAAAAAACAAACTCTAAATGGTATGAAGTTAAGTATTACCATCAATTATTGACCAAACACACGAAGGATCTCAACTACATATTATGGGAGACACAAGGACTATAGCATGTGATCACTGCCCTCAAAGAGCTGATAAATGAACGATCCAGGAACATATCACCACGGATCCCCCGTGTCGCTCATCCACCCATCACTGAACACACAGCTAGAAAGCCGGGCCCTGCACCTGTCTCTATGGGAATGGGAAAGCATGACTTGGCTCAGTGAAGGGACTACAGTATAGCATCGTAGTAAGCACTTGTGCAGCAGACAACAAATAAAAGTTATGCTGGCCGACCATGCCCTAGTGCTGACGGACACTGTTAATGCCACGACAAAGGACAGAGATAGAGCGGGCGTATACAGTTTACTGGAATGCAGGTTTCTAATTGCACATGGACTTCCCTATGTGAAGGAAATAAAGCTCTTCGTTCATTCATCTCCAATTAAAGAAAAGAAACAAAGTCTGGACAAACAGCTACTAAAATACAAAAATAGTGCTTATCTCTGTGGACAGCAGGACTGTATCAGTTTGTAAAGTATTTTTAACGATTTCCACAGATTAGTATTTTATAATTTTAAAATTTTATGTATAAATTCTACAATCAGCTTTTTAAAAGCACGATTTTCTTGAAGGAGGAGGGTGGTAGTGAGACTCCATTAGCGAGTGTCTGAAACTCATGCCACACTTCAGGTGGACTCCATGATCAAAGCCAGCAAATAACCAAGAGAAAGGCTGTAACCTGAATGTGCTTATAAAAGTCAGAGGGTAGAGGACAACTTCCTGACTTACATAACATCATCTGGTATTGCAGCACTCAAGAAAAGACATTACTTTGTGTATGAAGAGTTAAATTATGTTATGTTAAGTGTATGAAGAGCTATCACATTGTGTACAAAGAGTCTCCACCTTGCTAGGCAAGGTAAGAAGGCACTACTTCTTACTCCTGAAGACACTACCAGACTAGAGAGGGCACTTCCTTACCTTTTGTACTTTTCAAGAAGGTTCTTTGCCTGCTCTTCAGCAAAGAGAACCCCAGCAGGACAGTCTGGGAAGTCACCTGGGACAGCAGGTGCCCTTTTATACTGAGAATGCACTATACCCTCTTTTAATCCTCCAACTCTTGCACCTCGATAGATCTAAAGAAATAGGAAAAGATACCATCAATTTACCAATGTAAAGTAAAATTGCTAATTGTTTGTGTGGGGAAAATGAGAAGCAATCAAAATGCACATTAAAAGGAGAATGGATGAACACATGGTGGGATGATCCTTCAGTCAATTACCATCTGATAGTGAAAATGAACGAAATAGAGCTCATCAGGCAACATGGAAACCTCCATACCAAATGAATACAGCAAGTAGCAAAAGCACATATACAGTGAGATCTATAGTTTAAAAATATTTCAAATACAGTTATTTCATTGTGGGATAAAAACACTTAATAAATCTATAAAAATATGCACAGTGGTGACAAACACCAAAATCAGAATAGTGATTATTTTAGAAGATGGGGAGGGGAGTAAGGTTGGAGAGGGGCACACAAAGTAATTCCAGTGAATCTGTAAGCTTTATTTCTTAAACTGAATGGTAGGTGAAGGCTACACAGGCATTTTTTGTTTTTTGTTTTTTGTTTTTCTGGGTGCTGGGGATTGAACTCAGAGCCTTGTGTTTGCTAGGCAGGTTATCTAGCACTTGAGCTAAATAAATCCCCAACCCCACAGGCATTTATCATACCAGGTTTCTTTTTTTTTTCTTTTAGATGTTTGAAATATTTCATAAACAAAAAAAAAAATTAAGTGGAATTACTTAAAAATATTCCCACTACTAAATAATTAATTGAATGTTCCTTACACTTGGCATAATTACTAAAAATTAACTGCTGTATAAATTCAACAGTCTGACATGCCATTCATAATCTGTACCATCAAAGTAATATTTAATGTAATAAGAAAAATATAACACATGATATTTTAATAAAAAAATTAACTGTAGTTAATAAACATGAGTACTATATGGTTATAGTTAACATTTAAAAAACAAAAAAATTATATTCTATACATCTGTAAAAATTATCTTTTGCTTTTAAATTAAAACTTCAAGCTGAAAACGCAACATTTTGTTGCTACTACTATTAAAAAATCAGGCCATTTTAAAAACCTCAAAAATTCACAATATGTCAGCGCAAGGGAGAACCTTGTACTGGGACTATTTGCATGAAGCATTCTGCAGAAATATACTATTCAGTTTCTAAGTAGTACACACATTCTGGAACAGTTTTATCATTTGGCATTTACTAGGAATGTATTTTAAATGTTGCAACTGTTAGAATCAAAGAGTAACTTACAAAAGGGATCCAGAAAGCCATGCCCCAGCCCTTTGGGAGGAGGACATCCCAGCCACTTCCCCATCCTAGTCGTTCTTCACCAGTCACTTTGCCGGGCTGTTGAATGAGAAGTATAGGTATCCTGGATTCGTGGGGACCTAAAACAAGCTGCGACCCAGGCACCAGCAATTCACTTCTCATCCGGTTTAAATCCTAAAGTGGAAGAAAATAATTCAAGACAAACAACCCCAGTCTTCTGCAAGGTTCTACTGGGTCTCCCTATAAGCAGCTTTAGAAACTTAAGTGCTCTTTTAAAAAGGGGGGAAAAAAAAGTTCTGAATAAATAAATGTGAGCCATTATAAGCACGAAGTATTCCTCCTATAAAGGTCTTCCTCTTACAGGGGCTTTGGTAGAAAATGCCTGTTGCATTATCTTAAATTGGCTAAGTTTGGGCTAGATGAGTCAAAGTTATAAAATGATACATTTACTCTGCAATCTCATATCAAAATTAATTTCATATACCTGTACTCTGTCCCTCCATTTATTTAAGACTGGCATGAACTAAGAAAGGTACAGTTCATGACAGCTTAAGGACAAGCAATGGGAAAAATATTCTGGCTCTTGAGAAAATTTCTTACCAGGTCTGAAAGATTTAACATTGAAAATGTGATAAAATTATTCGTTAAGTGGAATATAAGGAATGGATAACAACATCTCTTCAGACTTCCTTGCCTGCTGCAAACAGAGACGCACAGGCAGGTGAGAGGGCTACCACTCAACTGAACTCGACACCATTCCACCTAATTCTGCGACCTCACGTATGCTCATCAAGTCTTCGCCAAGCCCAAGCCTTCTTTTTAACTCTGCTCAAGTTTCTACTACCATCTAAACTATATATGCATTGTTCAAGCCAAAGTACACTTCACTTCAGCCCTGAGTTTCCCATCTGGAACTAACCTGTCTCCTAAGTATCTGCTCCCGGGAAGCGCCACAACTCTGAAGCACCTTCCTTTCCTACTGCAGTCACCCTCCTCCTGCATCCACACTGTGTAGCCAAACGATGCTGCAACTCACACAGTTCATCCACCAGTCCACCCAGACAGTGACTGAGGGCCTCTTATGTGCTGGGCATGTTCTAGAAGCTGGGAATGCAGCAGCAAACAAGTCAAACATAGCTCTAGCTCTCTTGTAACTGAGATCCTAAACCCAACCCATAACCTTAGCTACTAATCTACAAATCTTAAATCTTTTCTCCATTTCGGGATAGGCACTGGGGATTGAACCCAGGATCTTTACACTGATTTACATCCCCCGCCTGTTTTTTTTAGTGTCCCCATAAGACACTAAATTGCCCAGCCTGGACTCGAACTTTCCATCTGTCTGCCTCAAACTGCCAGAGTGCTGAGATTACAGGCATACACCATCACTCCAGCTAAGTCTCCTTTCTTCTCTTTCATCTTCCAGCCAATCACCAAGTCTTGTCAATTTTACCTTCTAAGAAAATACGTATTAAACTTCAGTATGTCCACTCCTGCCCTAATTCAGGAATGCATATCATGCCACTGCCCATCATGTCATATCTGTAGTATTTTAATGGTCTTTTAAGGCCATTCAGCCCACAGTTCTTTCTCCAGCTTCTCTAAGTGACCCGCCATATGGCTGCCGCAGTAATATCCCATTACGTCACAGCCCACCTTACATCCTCAGTCCGAATCCTCATAATGCCTCAAGGTCTTTATGAACTGGCCCTTAAATTTATCTCTTCAGTTTCATTTCCTGCCCCACTGTTGACTGCCTCCTAAAGTACTTGGAAGCTCATGAATATACCATCCTAGTTTTGTCCAGGTGGCTGCACATGATCCTCTCACTTCCCCCTGAAATCTTTCCTCCACTGAAGCCTTAATCTTGCCCCTAAAAGGTCAGTTAATTCTGACCCCCGCTGAGAGAAAGTTGATGCACCAGCCTTTCCACTCGGGAAGCCAGCTTCAGTTCCCACGTCTGGACTCAGGACCCCTTCCAGGCTTCCTCAGTACCCTGCACTTCAACCACACCCCAGTCATGTATCCCAGCATCTAAGGCCTGCCCCTGGTAGAACACGGTGTTTGAACTTACTCTCAAGTGGGAGTCAGAATTAACTAGATAGAGAGCACTTAAGGGGAAAAAATATATATATATTTAAAACATGAGATTATCGCTTCAAGAAAAAGTCTTTGTATTTTCCTAGAGCTCATTCTTCCCTGAGAACAGAAAAGAAATTACAATGGGTCCGAGGCATGGCGGCACATCCCTGTAATTCCAGCTAATCTGGAGACTGAGGCAGGAGGATCATTAAATTCAAGCCCAGCCTGTAACACAGTGAGCCCATCTCAAAATAAGCAAATGAAAAGGGAAGGGGATGTAGCTTAGTGCCAAGGCTCATTCCCTAGTACTGGAAAAAAAAAAGCAAGAAAAGAAAAAAGAAAAGAAAAGAATAGTATGTATAATAAATAAGGAATCAACAAGTTGTTTGAAAATAAGAGGAAGTCTATCAGACTCTATGAAGTGTAAAATCACTTTTTATGGCCCTAGAATGATGAGTTTCACCTGTCATTTGTGATTTTTTTTTTTTTACCAGTAATCTTTACTGTTAGTTACCTGATCCGAGATTTTATTCTCTGTGACACTCTTACAGATCTCTGGGTTCCAGATAAAGCTACGCGCACACTCCACAGGCACACCCTCCAGAAGCAGCTGTCTAACTTGCTCATTATCTAAGAGGGAAAAGAAATAGCCTTCAAACCACACCCTTACACCAAGAACTCACACCTGAACACTAGCCCGTTTATGACAAGAAAACATTCTACAGGCATGTACTTAACTAGAAGAATTTACATGACAAGAAATTAAGTTATTGTTATAGCTGGTTTCATAGTCACGGAAATAGCAAGGGGTGCTAAGCTTTTTTCTTTGATATATATTTTTCATGCATAAAATGCAAATATCACAATATTAAATTGCCTCTAGATAACTGCCTAATTTAAGAATTTATAATAATCCAATTCTGGATCGTTTTCTTCTGCCTCTTATCTCAAGTCTCTGATAACTCATTTTTATTGAGCTATTTAGTCCTTTTTATAAAATGTATTTCTCTATTCCTTTAAGGTGAGCATATTTCCTGTGAAACACAGGGTTTTATACCTTTAGGCAAGCCACACCATGCTAGAAAAGACTCTACAGGAGAAGGAATTGATGGAAGATACCCCCTCCATGAGGTCATTTAATCATCCGGTGCGGGGGGGAATCTAACTTCATTGGACTGAAGAATTAAAAGCAAACAAGTTAGACAATGCATGAACTTTGGCTATTGTTCCAAATGCCAACACAGAAACATCACTCAAAAGCACATACCTCTGTGGGTCTGATGGCTAGGAAAAAATAAGCTGAACGTAACCAGGCCACAGTGTAACAGATTTCAGGGGAAAACAAAGAAAAAATTAAACTGAAGAACAGATCTGAAATGAGAACTGCTTAGGGCAGTAACGGCTTCCAGGCATGCTCTTCCTCACAGAGACACTAACCCGGGGTCTCCAGCACCAGTGCTGGGCGCTACAAAGGTTTACATCGCCTGTCTAGGAGCAAGCAGCAAGCTTTATCCCATCAGCCCCGGTCTGCCTAGAATGTTTTCCCGTGGAGCACTGCTGCAGGATCAGAGCCACAGAACTGGGATATTTTTCAGATGGAGTTGCCGGCCAAAGAAATGGCTGACACACAGGGTGTTAAGGCACAGGACATTACTGCCTCAACTTCAGATATTCTAGATGAAAGGTACTATTCAGCACAGAAAAGAAATGAACTATCAAGTCATGAAAAGACATGGAGGAACCTTCAGGGCATATTAAAGAAGCAGCAGCTAATCTGAAAAGGCTACAAATCATGATTCCAACTATATGACACTCTGGGAAACTATGGAGATGGTAAAAGGATCAGGGGCTGCCACAGTTGGCAGGGAGGGAAGCTACAGCCTTCCAATTCACTCTATTTTATAAATATGCAGATGGGTTTAAAGTGCCTGCCTGAAGCTATTAGGATTTTTTCCTCCCAAGAGCAGAAACAAAGAAGTCATAGCAAAATGACCACTAACTTGGCACTCCTGGAAGTCAGCTGCAACTCTCTTCTGAAAGTGCTCGCAAGAGCTACATTAAGTAAGTACCATTCTGAAGGCAAATAGACTCTTCTTCCCATGCTCTGGGGAGTATGACAAAGTCATTATAGCCAAAGAGTGTTTAAAGAGAAAGATGAAAACAAGCTTATGAGCACAGTGTAAGTTAAGTATTTTCTTTCTCCCTTTCCTTCTTTTTCTTTGGAAGGGGGGGATGCTAGGGAATGCTCAGGGCTTGCGTGTGCTAAGCATGTGCACCTGCGCTAAGCTACATCCCTAGTTGCCTCATTCGGCATTAAAGCAAACTCCTCTCCAGCAGACATGGACTAGTTAAAATTACCTATTAGAGCAAATCAGCAAATGCTAAGGAAAGCAAATAAAGTAACAGATAGTATAGTACAGATTTGGGTGGTTTTTAAAATTTGCTTGTTTTGCTGTAATTTTCTTTTTTTTTTTTTTTTTTGGTTTTGGTTTTGTTTCCCCCACTGCTGGGGGTTAAACTCAGGGCCTTGTACATGCCAGACAAGTGTGCTACTACTGAGCTATGACACCAAACTCAGCCCCAAATATGTATATTTAAGTCTCTCCTGGAAAGCCAGTTACTTACATAATGAAATGCTGTTAATGAACTTGAAAATACTTGTAAAAACACATTATTAACATTTAATTCAAACCTAAAAACCAAATGATCAAGAAAACTTTTTCAAGGCATCTAAGAATATACATCATCACCTCAGTTCTCAATGTACCTTCTCTTTTAAAGTCTCTGTAATACCTAGGACACACAAGAAACTAGAGTTTCTTATCCAAAGCAGGCAACCCTTTCTTTAGGTTTAAGTAGCCCAGAACTGACCTTTTGCATCTAAGCCAAAAGAAGCAGAGTGACTCCAGAAACAAACAGTGGAACTACATCAGAGAATTAAATTTTTACGTCGCCCTCATGCTATAATCCTTCCGAGGATTAATCTTCTAATGGATCCAGTCCACCAAGGTGTAATTCTACCCTTGGGGGTTTGTTCATCTTTTTGCAATACTGGGACCTGAACCCAGGGCCTTATACACATGCTTTGCAAACATTCTAGTGCTGCACTACATCCCTAGCCCTTATTTTTTATTTTGAGACAGGGTCTCATTAAACTGCCGAGGCTGGACCCAAACTTCACTTGTGATCTTCCTGCCTTAGCTTCCCGAGGTTTGCATCATGGCGCCCGGCTCTATCTTTAGTTTTGACTTATCTTCCAGGATATTAACTTGTTATGAAAATTAATATAGTACCAATTCCTTAACAAGTATACTTCTCATATGTAATCTCATGTAACCAGATAAAATGTATGTGCAATGAAATTCCAGTATTTAAAACAGGTTTGGGGTGGGAGGTTAGGTCAGTGGTACAGCGCTTGCCTAGCATTCACATATACCCTGGATTTGACTCTCCAGCCCTGCCAAAAAAAAAAGGGGGGGAGGTGTTTAATGGAATATCACAAAAGCTAACAAGATGGTAAGCTTTTATAACGGAAATTAAATCATTTTTCAAAACACTTTAATTTTCCTTGAACTGATTCATTGTAAGATAAAACCCTTAAAAAGGATTTAATACATACTGCTTTATTTCAGAAAAGAATTTGAGGTAGCAAGAGAAACAAAGTAGAGTTCAACCATGGCTTTAAGGTAAGACAGTCAGCATTTAACGGCATAGAAGACGCTACAGGTTTTATGGTTGCACTATACAATACTGGCATTAAAAAAGAAAGACAACTCATTAATTAAAAGCTTAGTCTCCATAACTAACTTACCTATGTATCTTAAGAGTTGTCTTTCATCCTATCCACCTTTTAAGGGAAGGTCTGACAGTATAATTTATTCTCCCCTTAATATGCTAATACATTAAAAGGACAATAAATACAATGAAGCATTATCACAAATGCTACCAATACCAGATCAAACTAAAATCCTAGCCACCCTCGACCCACAACCCCAGGCCCACCCCCAGCCACACAGCTCTCTCAGGCCTCTCTCCAGTTGAAACCCAGACATTTGACACTCCAGCACCTGGGATGGCCTTGCCAGGATTCGAACCTGGATCATCTGTATGGTCAGACAGAGGCTTCCAATGAGCACAAGACCAGCTGCGGGTGCAGGTCCCTTCCTCACAATTAACATTTTGAAACACCAGGCATTGTCAGAGTCCAATTTGCAGAGAGACAGGTTTTACTAGATATTTAAAAGTAGAGAACTCAGGAAACAAATAAGCAAACATAAAGATCCAGCTATACCTAGAAGATACTGCCACATACACCATATGGCCTTTGAGTGTAACCACCTAAAGGGAGGTGGCAAAAGATCCCCCTGAAAAGTGCAAGGGGCACAATTCTTGTAACAGGACTGAAATGATCAATACAATGGATAACCCCAGGTGTGAGCGCTTTACCTTGGCATTTTTCTGGATCGGACAAAGCTTTACATCGCTTTAGAGGCAAATTTATTCGAGGATCCCCCACTGTGAGTCCCAGAATAGTACCTGCTGGAATTTCTGCTGGTGATGTTATTCCTTTAACAAAACAAAGAAAAAAGAAAGCTTGCAGCAAGTCACTCCTAATACGTACAGATGTTCTTAGCTTTCAGATTTTCCAACGAAATTTTTTCCTTGGGCTGATTATTTAAAAACATGTCTCTCCTTTTATTCTCCATTGATTTTTTTTGTCTTTTTGTTTTGTTTTGTTTTGTTTTTTGAGACAGGGTCTCACTATGTAGTTCATGTACTCAGTATGTAGCCCAGGCTGGCCTCGAACTCACGGTGATCCTCCAGCCTCAGCCGCCTGAGTGCTGGGATTACAGGCGTGCACCACCACACCCAGCTTTCCCCATTGATACTTTCAGAGAAAAAATTAACATTCAAAAAGGGATGTTTCTTGCAAAAAAAAATTAAACTGACATGAAAGAAGTTATTTCACTATGTGAGGTCATCTGCTTCTATCAGTGATATGTATTAATTGCTACAGGTACAAAAACAACCAGGAAATTATGTTTAGATTTTAGGTCAGTAGCCGATAGATGCATTTACCTATATCAGAATGGCAGTTATTTAGAATATTAACATCTCCTTGGTGTGTTGTTTCATAAACAAACACGAATAAAACGTTTTATTAATTGAATTCAGGTACCTCTCTTACTTGCTTTTCTTGCTACATCATAACAAACCATAGCAGGGTCAGAGCAAGACTACTTACCAGAAGCCCAACAGCAAATGCTCCCTTAGCCCACGTCCCACTCCTCCCTTACCGCCCAGTACAACCCAATACACCCCTTATACCTCCCAACAACTCAAAAATGGCTTCCTGTCTGCGATGAAGGGCAACACTATCAGCGTTCCTACAGGTGTCAATCCACCACTGGTGAGGTGTCTCCTCTGTGTCGTCTTCCCCCTAAAAAACAAGAAGTCCTCTTCACCAGGTACATCATGAATCAGATTTAATAGCTGGTATGGTTGCAGCATCAATAGCCACCTCGTCTATTTCTGTTTGTGGGAATGACTGTTTTATGAAGAGCGGCATAGTTGAAGTAGTAATTACTATCAGACTAAGTACTCTCCTAATTAGAGGCAAGGACACAGTGTTACATTTCTGTCCAGATTTCACATACTAGGAAATATACCCCTGATTTTCAAAGAAACTAACTAAGTAAGCCACTTCACACCCCCCAATTTCTGCTGAGCACAGTTCCAACAAGAGAGGCCTTGGTCCTCTCCCACTATTACCACCTTCATCGTCTCGAAAGGACAGCCACATCAGTACCTTTAGAAGAAATCTTCAGGTAAAGGATACATTACTACTTGATATCCTTAGAAATACGGCTAAGCTGCACAGGCACTCCGTTCATACCTTCTCCAGACAGAACTGGGAGTTGCGCAAGGTTTCAAAAGGCAGTTCGAGTGCTGGGCACATGCCATGCCAAGAGAACTGACAGCCACGATTCACACTGTGGCTCACATGAGAGGTACCGTTCACCTCCCAGAGCTCTGGCAACAAAGCAGAGGGGTCTCCAGTACATACTATAGAACCAAGTCTTCAAGATTCAAATCTCCACTGCACAACCTGTGAGCTGCTGTGGAGCACCTTCTGCCAAGTGCCATGCTGTGCATCAGGGACACAGTCAAGATGCCCTTGCTGTCATAAGGCTCATCGTCTAACAAGAAGAGGCAGACACTACATAAATGCATGAACAAATCTGAACACATAAACCGAGGAAATGTGCGTAGCACAACTGAAGGGACATGATGCAACCCGAGGGATTGGGAAAGGATTCTGCAGGGAAGTGAAACAGACTGAATGAGGCAGGAGGCTGAAACTGGAAGAATGAGCAAGGTTTAGCCAAGTAGAACAAACAGAAGAAAAACAGGTGTGAAAGCTCTGAGTGAGATGAGAAGTGACACATCTAAGACCTGAAAGCCCAGTATCACAAATGGGCATAAGGTGAGGAGACGAGGCTGCAGGCACAAGAAAGTCTCACATTATTTGGGTCACATTAGGGCTTTGGATTTTACCTTAAATACAATGACAAGCTACTCAAAAACTTTTAATTGGAAAGCAAAAAGTAAATAAACTGTTAAAAGATCACTCTGCCTCTTGTGTGGAGAATGGCTAAAGAGATGAACAATGGAGAAGTTAGGAAGCCCCTCTAGTACTGCCAGCCAGAGATGACGACAGCAGAGACTAGGCAGAGAAGATGGAGAGAAGCCACTCCTGTTTGCACAGCATCTTTTTTCTAAAAGCTCAAAATTCATTCTACTCTGTCATTATAGTTGGCCACATTAGATCTGTGAGGCACAAGCCCTGAGAAGTTAATTGCACTAAGACAGGAAAACAAGACCTGAACCCAGATATCTGGGTGACTCCTAATCTAGTCTCCATGCCCAGCACGGTGGCCATGAACCACAAAGAGCGATTTACCCTTAATTTTACTTAATTAAGATAATAAAGATACAAATCCACTCCCCAAGCCACTTTTCAAGCATTTAGTAGCCTCAGGTGGCTCATGGCTTCCATACTGGAAAGCACAAAAGACCATCACGCTTGCAGAAAGCCAAATCAGAAGTGCTGAGCTAGACATTTTACTCCTATCCTTTTGGGGGATCGGAGAAACTAGCCCCAGAAAATATGTATCACACAAGTCAAACACTCAAAAGCTGGCATAAAATTTCAGGGCTCTCAGAAACATTCTGTTACCCACCTATGGGGCAGAGATTAACACCTTCTACAAGACACAACTACAAGAAGAGACTGTATGTAAATAAAAACAGTTACAGTTTTCTTATCACATTCTCTAGATTTGGTCTTCTACAAGTGAGAGAGAAGAAATTTTCTTTTTTTTATTTTAAACCAAGAACATGTATTGGTACATTTTACATATAATGGTTACATTGATCACATTTATTTTGTACCTGTACATGATGCATCTTGGTTCTCCTCCCTCTTCCCCGCCCCTCCCCCCATTCCCTCCCTCCCTAATTAGAGCAGGTTTATTCTTAATTTTCCATATTTTCCCCTTCCCCTTCCCCTCCTTTGTTGCCTTTCTGCTTTTCCCCTTCTTTCTCTCCAGCACTCCTCTCCTCTGTACACCATCTTCCTTTTATATAATATGTATTACACCTCTTCGTCCCTATCCACAGTCATGATTTCTCATATCAGAGGGACAACTCGATGTGCACCCACGAGTGTCTGATCTATTCCACCCAAAAGTATGTTCTCAAGGAACATCCATCTACACATGAATGACTCTAGTTTGTCCCCTTTCATGGCTGTGCAGCACTCTATTGTGTAGAAAAACCACATCTTTTCTAGCCATTCATCGGTTGCTGGGCACTTAGGCTGTCTCCAAGACCCAGCCACTACAAATTGTGTCGTCATGAACATGGTCGTGCACACATCCCAGTGGTATGACGATTTCAATTTGAGAAGAAATTTTTTGATAATAAGTAGGGAAATAAATATTTAAAAGTCATGGCCCAAAAAATTATCAAATTACAGTATATATTAGGTTTCAGAAACTTGCTGAGGAGGACATGCCTAGAATAAAGATGACAGTATGTTCGTACTCTCACCATGTGGACAGGCGCAGCTTTCAGTGCCTCTGTTAGGACGGAGTGCGAAAGGGGACCGATAAGCCGGAATCTATTCATCTCCATGGTCAAATCACTGAAAGACAGAAAATAATCTTACAATGGAAACTTCCATCACGTACAATGCCTGTGCCACTGGCAAAAATGGGGTCTTTACTGAAAATGTTCAGTAGGTTCAGAGTGAATTCAACTCAGACCTGATTATAATGCCTGTGGTTGGAGAGATCCAAGAATATGGTTGACATGGATCTCTAGTTCCATCACCAATAATTTTTTTAATTGGTTTAGCATTTTCTCCATCATCTTTCCTTTTTCTTTTCTTGCCAATTTCCTCATCAGTCATTTCAGTTTGGCTTTTTTCTTGAGATGGTGTTGGAAGTGAGTTAGAGATGCAGACAGTTGATCTGATAGGTTCCAAACACTGGCACACGGCTTTTATCTCCTCTAAGATACCCTAAGGATATAGTAAACATTTATTTTTAAATTTTGAAAGGTAAATATATTATTACAAGCTTTGTTAATTTAGTTTATACTTTACCCCTTTAAAAATCAACATTCTGGCTGGGCTTGGTGGCGCACACCTGTAATCCCAGCACTTGGGAGGCTGAGGCAGGAGAATCGCCATGAATTGGAGCCTGGCCTTGGCTACATAGCTCAAGACCAATCCAAACTACATGAGACTCTGTCTCAAAAAAAAAAAAAAAAATTAAGATTTTGGGGGCTAGGGATATAACTTAGTAGTAGAGCACATTCCTAGCACACTCAAGCCCTGGGTTGCATCCTTAGCACTGCTTTAAAAAAAATTATTTTTCACATTTTTAACCCTTCACAAATTAAACTAAATTTATAATCATCAAAAGGCTTTTTGTTTTTTCTGGATACTGTACAGCACTTGGAACTAAAAAAGAATAAAATGTCAAATATTATGAAAACAAAATGACCATTATGACAAAATTAAAAAAGAAAAAAAAATGTTTAAAGGAAAAAATTGGAAAAAATTTACCACCTACAGCATAAAAACAATGCTAAAAAAGGGAAACTAAGCTAAATGCAGAATTAAAGATCACCAGAATTACTGAAGTTTCTCATTATCAAATAGGCTGATACAGCAGCTAGGCCTCCATGAATTAATTCAAGCAAAAGGAAAGCATTAATCCAAAGGTAACATTTCAAATCATTAGCATAGTAAGGCCGGTTTTCACTTCTGTTGCCTCTTCAGTTTATTGAAAACTGAGAGGTCAAGATTTGCCTCATTCTGTAAGACGGACAAATGTATTACACGAGTAGTAACGGATGTGTCACTTAATTTGATGCAGTAATTATTACATAATGTACATATATAGCAAATCATTATAGTGTACACTTTGAATATATGGATGTTTTGTCACTGAAATATTTTTATTTTAAAGATTTAAAAATTTTAAAGATAAAAAAAGAAACTGCTTCATTCAATATTCACACAATTTTTCCCATTATATTTTAATACCAAACTATCAGCAAAACTTTTATACTACTGTATTTAAATGTTGCTAATACTGACTTCCGGGGCAATTAAAAATGGAGTAATAGAATGATGGAGAAATAATATAAAGGATCATACCTGCTTAAGAGTTGGATGAAGCCAAATCCACAACTGTCTGCTCTCAGAAGTGCCACCAGGGGTCTCCTCAGACTTCCAAATAAACGTGACAGGCCCAAGCATTTCTCTGGGATATTTATTCGCCCGGTAAAGCACAAGACTCCCTTGGCGCTTTCCAGACAAGCAATGAACTGCTGCGAAAGTCAGGCCTAACATAAACACAAGCAAAATACTCTGATCTCGTGTTGGCACTGCAGTTTTAGTTCTTCCCAGCTACACTGTTCTTTACTGTGTCCAGGAGGAATGATGTTTGGGGTCTGCTTATGGCTTAGATGAAAACTTAAAAGTTCTTGATAAATACTTATTAAATGAGTGATTTAATGAGTTTCAATAAAAAACTGAAACTAAGATCACTGCACCAGAATGACTCCTTCACTTTATACCTGACAACGTTATAAAGATTTAAATGTCATCCCAACTTTCCTTAAATTAGCACACTCACTGGGGAAAAGATGGTTTTATGTTTAAATTTCAAAATGCTTACACCAGACATTCATTTCTAAAAATGAATAGATACACAAAGACTAAAATAGGATCCAGCTCTGAAACAACATTACCTGCATCTAAGCTACACATTTGAGAAAGTGCCTTGAGTATTTCTTCCTCTTTGCCCTTTAACTCCAAACAACAGTAGTAGGACAAATCCTGTACAAAGAGGAAACACAATTAAATTCTTTAGAAATTACATAGGGTAAAATTACCAAGAAGCCTAAAGCCCCATCAGAAAACTTCTAGAAGCATAAAGAAAAAATTAACCAAAATTACTTTTTCAATATCAAAATCTGACATTACATTAGCAAATATTCTTAAACCAATGTGAGTCAAAATGAAAAATGAGTCTCCATTTAAAAATAAGTTAGTGCTCTACTTTTAAGCAAGAAAATCTGTTTTATCCCCGATTCAGAGGCAAGTTCACAGTAGGGTATAAAAACTACTACTTTTAAGCAAAGCATTACTTGCCCACCCCAAATATACATAAGGTAAGAAACCAGAGTAGAATAAGCAAGACAGTAATAAATTCTGCAAAATTACTTGCTCACTCTGATTAGCTAGTGATTAGCTTCTCTGATTAGCTTCTCGATTATTTAACATTGAGCCTAGAGACACAATGTTACAATGAATTTATCACATATTCTTCCCAAGATCACTCTTGCCCTTGATACGCAACTTTGAAAATGTACAAGGAACAATAAGGGTAATGACAAGAAGAACTTACCAATTTAAATAAGATGACGTGAAACTGAACTGAGGCGGTAAGATAAATATCTTAAAGAACTGTAACAATAGGTATAGGCACTGCGGGGTTACTGAGTGCTAGGGACTAGGCTAACTCCTTACAAAACCATCATTGAGTCTTCCTGACAACCTAACAAAGCAGGTCATATTGTTATTTCTCAGATAAGGACACAGGGGCACAGAGATGGTTGCTTGTGCAAAGCTATATGGTGAAGTGGAGCCTGCAATCACATCAGGCTCACTGACCCTAAACCAACTCCTTGGTTACACTCTTAAGCAATTTAAATACACTCAGCAACTGGAACTAAAGGCAAACTATAGCTATGCTGTTGACAAATTCAGATCAACCAATGCCATCACTCATAGAAATCCTCCTACTAACAGTGACTCGCTTTCAGTTAACAGCAGCCAGATGAATCTCACCCAAACTGGTACAACTGGGAGGCAGCAAAGAATAACAGTTGGAGTGTGGAGCCCTGAAGTCAACAATGTAATCACTTTGTATGGATTAGAATAGCTATCATCAAGAAAATAAAAAATAACATGTGTTGACAAGGATATGAAGAAACTGGAACCCTTGTGCACCACCGGTGGGAATGTAAAATGATGCAGTTGCTGTGGAAAATGATATGCTAATACTTCAAAAAAGTAAACATGATCATATGACCCAGCAATTCTACTTCACAACAGCCGAAAGCAGACACTCGAATGGTATTTGCAGCACTTTTGTTCATAGTCACATTATTCACAACATCTAAAGGTGAAAGCAATCTATGTGTCCGTTATAGACAAAGGGATAAACAAGATGTGCCATATGTACACAACTATTATTCAGCCTTAAAAAGGAAGGAAATTCTGACATGTGCTATAGCACAGATGAACCTCAAAGACATTATGCTAAGTGAAATAATCTGACACAAAAGGACAAATACTGTGATTCCATTTGTCCAAGCACCTAAAGGAGTCAAATTAAAAGAAAGTAGAATGGTAGTTGCCAGGGCCCACGGAAAGGAGAAGTAGGGAATCTGTGTACTGGGCACAGAATTTCAGTTTAGGAAAGTGAAAAGTTCTGGAAATGGATGATGGTGTTAGTTCCACAACCATGATGTACTGAATACCAAAGAACTATACAATTAAAAATCATTCAATGGTAAATTCTATATCATGCATATTTTACCACAATTTTCTAAAAAAGGCTCTTGTATGCTGCTATATTGCTCTCAAGAGCTATCAGAGGACACCAATACCAGTGACTTTCAAAATTTGGCCAACACCATCCTACCACTGAAAGATAGGCCCTTCCGCAAGGAATAAATTTCTAAGTATGTACTGGAAGAGAGAGAAAGCAACTGCATTAGCTATTATTGATAAATTGCATTATGAGGTTCTAAAACAAAATGTCCTCTCAAAGAGTGTAAAATTTAAACCATGCTTCCCAGCTTGCCACTGAATCCTAAACACCTAGATCAGCACTGCAAGCACTGAGGTATCTGCTGCTGATGAATGACGACTCAATTAATCTGTACTACGTCTTAACTTCACAACAAGAGCCTGCGTGAGCTGATCTACTTATGCCTCCAATCTAAACTCAGTCTAATGGTAGCCTTGCTCCCATTCTCTCCACCTTGGTCACAAAGAAACCGTTCTAATTTTTCACTCTCATTTGGCTTCCTTCGCCTCCCTCACTATCCCATCTTATTCCTTAAAGCTCAGCTCAAACATCACAGCCAGGTTCCTGTTGGAAATGTTCACAGCACTGCATGCTTTTCTCTCAGCACCATACTGGGCTAGTTTGATCACTGCAGGCCTCTTCCGCCAAATTTAGGCTGCTTCATCTCCAGCACCCAGCAAAGCACCACAGTTATCATTTTTAAAATGGACAACCTCACAGATAGGACCTTGGCATACCATGAACTAGTCTAAAGGTCAATATTGGGAAGGCCCTAAACAAAAAGAAAAAGACAGTCCAGTGGAAAAGCTCACCTGAAGGAGGCAACGGCTTGTCATGGCTCGGTAGCAGGCCCTGTGGCTCTTGACTGTGGGCCTCTCCCCGAGGCAATAGCCCCACCTCTTCACCATGTGAAACCGTTTGGCATGCCAGATGTGAGTTTCTAACCATATGTTCTTCTTTTGTCTACGGTTAAACTCTTGTGTCCGGTTTATGTGACATCTTCGAGCTTTATGGCATTTATTTTTTGAATGTTCTTTTTTCTGATGCACAGCCTTCTCCGCCTATAGTTTCAACAAGACAAGTAGATCTTAGTTTGCAAGCATCTCAGAACCAAGTTAAATGTCAGGAATTCAAACGAGTCACTTTAGAATTGAGTGCCGACCCCATCAGTTTGCTTAATTTGTTAACTTGCTGGTTTCTCCAATGTAAACAGACAATGGAGACAACAGGAAGAGTACAGATTTAGAGATAGCCAATCCAAGGAAGAAAGCACATTCTATCCCTCAATAAAATGGGTAAGCTTATAGTATTTCACTTTCAAATGCTCCCTACATGTTTAGTAGCTAGCTATCTTCCCTCACTTCCCCCTTTTCACCACCTTTAAATAAATTGTCTTCTTAGTTTAAAAAATAAATAAATAAAATAAAATGAGTAAGCTTCATCCACTATGAAGATCAGGATATTTATGAAATATTCAATACAGTCACACAAGCTTAATGTGGCTATTTATAGTGAACAAGAACAAGTAAGTCAAATGCTAGCTATTGCTCCTTCTTGTTTTAACCTATAGAATTATAACTAAAACCTAAAAACTTAAGACCAAAATATGTAACTGGGGAAAATGCAATCAATTCAATTAACTTAAACTCCAGACAGACCACGTCAAATGCTATCACTGGGAAACAGACCTTTCATTAAATCTACAAAGTAAAAAATTCCTGCTTAGTTTTCATTCTTAAATCTCTTCCACAATCAAGCTATACTTGAATGAAAAATATTCTGTATTAATTTGTGAGAAGCGTAAGGATAAGGAACTTACCTCGAGTAGGATAAGAACTCTAGTCCCCACCCTTGCATAGTGCTGGTATACTGAAGGCCACTCAATACATTTTGAATCAATCAGTAAAGACAAGTGTAGCCTAAACAACATTAAAATGTAGAATTTTGGCTACACTAAACCTCAACTAGACTGCACAAAAATTAAAAATGAGTTTAAGCTTTCAACTTTGAAAAAGTCACACAGTAAAGGCTAGGCACTGAAGTTGCCTTTACAGAAGCAAAATGCTAATATGGTACTAGAGTCAGAATTTTACTTCAAATCTAGGAAGAAAAACATCAACTATCTCACACCATTAAAAGAGAGGAGTTCCATACGCTACACTTTTAAAGTAGTTTTAATATCCAAATGCCTACTAATATGGTTTAAGGAGGGTGGGGAGGGCTAAATAATGATTAAACCAAAAATATATCAAAAAAAGGAAAAAACACAATGAGTATGTTGCTTTCTGATTTTCTTTTTTAAAAAGTCCTGTAAGGGAATATTTCTCAGTTTCTTCTAGGAACTAACAACCTAAACATTCACACTAAGTGGAACTCCTACCTCCTTCTGGGCCATCTCCTGCAAACGTCTGGGAAGGCGTTTGACATTGTGGCTCATGGCCCTCCGTCTCATGTGCCGTGGCAGGGTCTGGAAAACCAGTGAATTCGAAGACTTCTGGGTCACAGCCTTTAACATAGCACTTATCTCAGCAGCTCGTGCTTGAGCAAAAGTAGAAGCTGTTAAACGAAATGACATGGTAAAAATCAAGTCTTGAATCAGCACCTTTTCCAGTGAACTTTAGAAGAAAGACAGATTTGAGGTACGTGAGCTTATAGTTCAACCACCACCCTAAGCTCTGTTAGGTAAACACCAACAGTGGTTATTTCTGTGTTACACCACTGTGAGAAGATTCTCCTTCAGTTTTTACATTTTTCAAGTTTCCTATCCAGATTCTATTTTACTTTTCTAATCAAAAAAAAGTTTAAAAATAACTTTATAAGGAGGTTTTAAAAACAGGGCTCTCCATGTGCGATAGATATATAGATACATATATGTACAATATAACCATACCCTTTTTAAAGTACAGTAATCACACGCAAAAAAAGTTTAACTATACTTTTTACTACAAAGATTTGTTTCTTAATATTTTCTGCTTTCTCCAAACATGTAAATATTATTGGTTCTCTTTGTTGAAAAACAGATTCTTTTTTTAAAATAGAATCTACTTACAGAGTGCTAGGGAAATTTAAGTGAATCTGCCAAGGCATGGAGAGGCCAGAAGGTATATCTAAAGGGTGTGCAAGGCATATAAAGTTTATGCGGCAGAGGAGATAGAGGTGAGAAAGAGCCAATGGAAGATGAGTCTGGAAAGGACCTGGTGAGAGGCTTTAAAACGAAGGTCTTGGGTGCCATTGAAGTGTGTTAAATTTGCTTGCATCTTTGGAGAATGCCATACTAAAGAGTATGGATGGAACGATATAGAGGGATTGGATAGGAGTTCATAGTTAAATTCACAAATAAAGATGAATAGATGAATAGATAAAAGGTGAGTAATAGAAGGAAGAGAAGAGACAGCATCAGGCCTAAGGAAGTTACAGCCAAAGTCCAGGGTGGAGATGAGAGGACCCAAGTAGATGGAATAGAGAAGAGAGGCGAGGGACATAGAGCCAGGACAGTGCAGAGGGCAATTTGTATCTACCTGCACTAAAACCAAAGAGTGCATAACACAATCAGACTGCGTTTCCTTACCCATACCCACCAGTTATATACTTGGGAATCTCCTGAGAAGTCCCATCGGGACCTGCTTTCCAGCCTCCCTTTTTTTTAAACATGACCTTGGAGGAAGATTGCTCATTCATATCAGGTTCAGGCAGCGAATGGGGTGTCATCTTGGTTTGCTGCTGTCGTGAAGTTCCAGAATGAGGCTCTAGTGCATTTCCAAAAGGAAAACAAGAAACAAACAAACAAAAGGGTCACCCTTACCAGGTTATCTGTACCAGAGATGGGATTACAGTACACAACTATGTTTTTAATCCCACAACAACACTTAAAATGGCTATTATTATTATCTTTTTTAATAGGAGCCAGGATCTTGAGAAGGGAAGTGAAATAACTTGCCTGTCCCAGGTCACAGAGTTAACCACGACAGCATAGCATACAAAGGACCTCGGCCAGAACAGATACAAGGAAAATGTCTCTATTGCATACTTACAGTATAACATGAATTTTAAACCTAGACTTCTTGCCATGGTCTGACTATGTCACATGTTGAAATTCTAACCACCAAGATGCTAGTATCAGGAGCTACAGGCCTTTGAGGGGTGATAATGTCATAAGAAAAGAGCCCTCCTGAATGGGATATAATGTCCTTTACAAAAGAGGCTCCATATAGACCCTTCTCTCCTCTGCCATGTGAGGATGGGGAGAAGGTAGCATCTGTGAACCAGACACTGAATCTGCTGCTTAATCTTGGGCTTCTTTGCCTCCAGAGCTGTGAGAAATAAATGTCTTATTTAGAAGCTACCTAGCTTATGGTATGTCGTCACAGCAACCTGAATGATACACTCTTAAATGCAACAATCCACATGATTTTTATACTCAGTCTTTTTTTTTTTTTTTTGGTGCTAGGGATTGAACTCAGGGCCTTGCGCTTGCTGGGCAAGCTATATTCAGTCTTATCCTAATTGGCACTGTCAAGCCAGAAGATACTTTTAAAGAAGGAATGAAAAGCAACGTCTCTACACAAATGTCTGGGCATTCAAACCACTCTGAATTTAAGATAATAACAGAAGGGCTGGGGATTTAGCTCAGTGGTTAGAGTGCTTGCCTTGCAAGCCTAAGGCCCCGAGTTCAATCCCCAGCTCAAAAAAAAAAAAAAAAAGTAATAATAATAATAACAGATACTTGTCTCTGAACGGAGGAAAGGTCAGTAGAGAATTTTATGGTGTCTCTGCTTGTTTCCACATGATGTAAATTATTAAGCCACTGTAATCTCGAAATATGTTACAAAGATTGTCATCATGAGGTTTAAATAAGAGTACATAGCATGTCATGGTAGTCTTCAACTTACTGGATCAGAATCTAGATCTTATGCATTTAAATCTCCAATTATTTAGGCAGACCCAATGTACTACTCTTCAAAGCAGGCCACCAGCTTTTACTGTCTTCCCAAATTGGCATTTTTCTACAGCTGTCCCAGTGACCAACTGGTCACCTTCCTATCACCTTATAAGGTTCCAAAATGAGCACACACGTTAAATGCAGATATGATGGCTATATGGTATTTCTCTTAGGAAACACAGAATATAATAGAAACAAGAGTTAGGGCAGAAATAAAAGATATCAGCTCTAAAATATGTCTAGTGTGACACAGTATAGTTATGTCCTCTAGTGACAACACTGAATCGGTGAGAACTGAACATCTGCTCCTACAGGCAAAGTGTGCATGCATCATAATCATTTTAAATCCTAAAATCTTATCTTGTAGATTCCATTTCCTTTATTTTACAAAACAGAAAATAAAGTTCGGAAGCATCCAGTGAGTTGCCTAAGCCACCCCACAGCTGAGATTCAAGCCCCAGGTAGAGCCAGAGCTTCCTGCAGCACTCAGCACTGCCCTTCTGCTGTCCCCACCTAGCCTACTCTGCATGACCATGGCAACGAGACACGCCTGGAACACTCACACAGGGTGACTCAAATTTTTCCCATTCTGTGGATCTCCAGAAATGAGCACCAAATCTCCACTGAGAGCCGGTTTTCGGGTCACAAATAAACTTTAGCCAATAGACAAATTTGCAAATAGGAAATCTGAGACTAATGAAAGTCTGATCTACGTGTTAATTTTGCTCATTTACTATTTAGATGACAACTACTATCCAAAGGAGCCGGCAAAAGCAATTCAATCTAAATGAAAAGTGGAGGATATTGTGAGAATCTTACCTTGTTTTTGAGCTTGGAAAGCTTTCCCCCCTCCGTCATGGTGCTTTACGCTTCTATCAGCCACAAAGCCAGAGGACAAGGTCACATTAGTGGGCTGGTTTCTCATTTTCTTTGCATGCTTTCTTTCTTTTGCATTAGACATTTCTGAAAAGGAAGTAATAAATTTAATACAGGGAGAGGGGACTCTCATTCAATAATAACATATTTAATACGTAATTCAAACTTTGATTCTTCGATATAATAAATCTTCATTTACTATAGGTAGATTGATGATACCAAACAAGGAAATTTCAAGGTCATAAATGTATGAACACCCAAAATCCACTTAAATAGAAAAAATTAAATTTACTGACAGAGGAGTCCCTATTGGTACATTCCAGGTTGTGTTGCCAAATAATTAAGTCATATACAAATGTTGACACTGCATAGTCTATCGGAAGAATAAAAACGGAGGTGAGATTAGATCACTATGCCTAAAAAAAAATTAGTTAAAAACATTTAATGATGATTCCTAATTGAAAAAAGGACCACCTGAATCAATGTCATTTAGAACACTATAACAAACTGAACATAAATTACTGATACTTTCATTCCTACTACTGAGATGATGCTAGCTACATCATTAATTTACAATAGCAACAGATGATTTTAAAGTAAAAAAGATAAGAATAAAACTTAGTAGAGCCTGATGGATTTATTCATTAGTTCTGAACTCTTAAACTTGACACTACCCTTTTTTCACTGATTCAGCTTAAGATTCTTGTTTTATATTTTAAAATGAAATTCATACTTTTATCAATACACACCCCACGATATATGACTTACCTGTAACATAAAGGACTAAAAAGTCATTTTAATAAAACAATATTAAACTATTTCACCACTATTATACTAGATGGCCTTTTAAAATAGAGATTTTCAACCCAGAGGATAGTTACAGCAATACAAATGTGGGCACAGGCATGGGCATGGGCACTGGCTCAATCCATAAAACTGGAAAAGGGTCCTGGAAACCCCTACCCCAAGCAACAGTCATTAACTCTTTCATTGCTGAAAAATCACTATGTAATTTAAGCTGACCTCAAACTCACTGAGATGCTCCTGCGTCAGCCTTCTCAGTGCTGGGATTAGAGAATAAAATCACATATTAAAATACTATATTTTGGAGTATAGCAAAATATGAAGCTCACTCAGTAAGAGAAAAAAATGTGAATCAGCAGGAAAAGTCAACATGAAAATTGGCAGGAACTTGGGTAGAAAAGGGAAGAAAGTATTTTGGGAACCTACTATGTGAACAGGAGTGAGGACTGTGGATGACTAAAAAGAGAAGACAGAATATAAGAGGATGAAACTAAATAGGCTAGGAGGCCAGACTGAAAGGACTTTTGCTCCAGGTTAGAGCCCTAAACCTGAAAAAGATTTAAATTCTAAAAGTTCTTCAACCAGAAATAAAAAAAGCAAAGTCTTAGTATTTTCTAGAACAAAATGAGAGGCAATCAAAGGGAGTCTCATAGAACGTTTTGGAAGCAGGGAGGACAAAGATCTTTTTCCCTATTGTATCACCAATACACAGCTGACTGCCAAGCACACAGAGGCTCAATATTTGTTGAACGCAAGCAGGCAGGCATAAATGAAGAAGTGGTGCGGGCCTATAATGGACATATGAACAGGATAAGAAATATTCAGCCCTGTGTAACCCCTTCTGACACAGAGACCAGCTCTGGGGCCATTATCGGGATCAAGATCACACTCTTTCCTTTAGAAATCAGATCCCAGTTCTAGCCGGATCCAAGGAGACCTCGCAAAGCCCAGGAGCCCTCCAGAACGTCGGAGCAGCGGGGAGGTGGACAACGCCCCAGCTTCGGCGTGGCCCCAAAAGGACCCATCGTTTTCCCTTAGGGTGGCGGAAAGATGCAAGCCTCTTTCCTAGGACGGCTTCCGCCCTTTCTTGCCCTTCCGCGGGGCAAGGAGGGGAAATGACAGACACAGGGGCTCAACTGCAGGAGACCAAGGAAGGCTCGGGATCGGGAAAAGGGGGCCCGGGAGCAAGCAGCAAGGACCAAAGGTCTGCAGTCTGAGAGACCACACGCAAGGCCGCCACGCACACGGTCCCCTCGAACTCGCGGACCCTGGCTGATGCTAGAGCCCCACGACCTACCTGCCAGCCGTTCTCAGAGCTTCCTGGGTCAGAATGACAAGACTGCGACAGTCCCTCGGAGGCGACCGCTGCAGCGAGCGAGCGAGACGGCGCATGCGCAGCCCCGGCCACGGCCTCCACGTGGCCCGGAGTAGACGGCCGACTACAGTTCCCAGAATGCTTCGCGGTGAGCGGAGCCGCTCTGGGCGGGTGGATCAGTGAGGTGAGAAGCCGTCTGGGTTGGAGCAAGGACTTCGCACAGAGGGACCGCACGAGAGAAGGGCCAGCTATGACGTCCCTGATCAAGAAGGTGATCAGCACGGCGAAAGCCCCGAGGGCCATTGGACCCTACAGGTAATGTGGCTTGTGAGAGCGCAGAAGGGCCCAGCGTGCGGGGTCAGGGCTGGGCCCCGCCGGGTCCGAGCGGGCTGGCCTCGGGGTCCTCGGTGCGACCCCTCGAACGCGCGGTCCGCCCCCCCCATCCCGGACAGGGTGACGCTCCCAGGGACGCGGAGAGTCGGGAGCCCCAGGGGGACCGGGAGCTCGTGCTCCCAGGACTTGGCCCCCACGTGTTTGTTTCGGGGTTTTGTTGGGTTTTGTTTTTGTTTTTACCCCTGGCAGTTTGTTGGTGACGGTTTTATTGAGATATAATTCACAAACCGTAGAATCTACACTTTCAACGCGGACAATTCAGTGCTCTTCACTGTGCTCAAAGTATTTAACTATCACAACTTTCTAGTCTCAGCATTTGAATCACCCCAAAAAGAAATCCCATACCATCAGTATTCGCTCCCTCTTCTCCCCCACCACTTCCAGCCTGGCAACCTCGAAGCTACTTTCCACCTCTGCGAATTTTTCTGTTTTAGACATTTCCTATAAATAGAATCTTTTCTGACTGGTTTCTTTTACTTAGAGTAAGGTTTGGTCTAAGCCTCTCAATTTAAAGGGTGAAAAACCTGTTGACAGATGTGGTTGTGTCCTGTAGGTGCAGCTAGTGTTTTTCACAGAACATGAGGAGCGAAGGTCATTCCAAATAGGGGAGCCAGCTTGACTGAGGATATAGGGTGGAAGAATGCACGGCACGAAGATTTGGGGAGGAAGTTTTAGTAATTCAAAAGCCACTATTGCATTTTTGCCCCAACACTGCACCACCAGTGTTATAATGTATTTAACCTATTTCTTTGAGATGCCTCACTTTACTTAACAGATTAATTTTAAGAAGAAACCATGTAACAGTACTCTATATAGAGTATAATCCAATAGAAAGTAATAGTAAAAAATAAACCTAACGAAAAATGTTACTAAATTTTAACTAAATACTACAGTGGGCTCAAAACCCTGGGTTCAATCCCCAGTACCTCAGAGGAATAATAGATTTATTTTGTATGTAATGAAGAGCTATGAAATGTTTCTAAGCAAGAAATAACATGATTATATCCCCTTTAAGAAAAAGATCTTAATTTGAATAGAAATTTGAAGAAGTGAAAATAGGGACTGTTACGAATATTACAATGTAAGTAAAAGTCAGTAAACCGTTTCATTCTTCTCTGCTTAATCACACAGTGATAGCATTTAGAGTACCTTTTTTACTTCATTTTTTCAATTTTAATTTTTTTATTAATACATGTTTGCAGCACATAATGATTACATTTCTCATGGGGAGTTGGTACATACACATAACACATTCTTTTCTTCATCCTCTACCTGTCTCTCCCTCTTCTTCTTTTTTTTGAGACAAGGAAGGTCTCACTTTGTTGTGTAGGCCGGCCTTGAACTCACTATGTAGTCCTGGCTGACCTCAAACTTGCAGCGATCCTCCTGCCTCAGCCTCCCAAGTGCTAGTATTGCATGTGTGCACCACCATGCCCAGCCCTCCCCCTTTTTTACTTCAAAAGTGACCCTTAAAAAAAATCAGTGACTCTGTCCTAATGACTCCTAAAAGAGCATACATCTGTCTTGACCTATTTAGAAATACTATGTGTTCTTTGCTCAAGAAAGAAAACATTAATATTCCTGCCTGACTCAGGGCTTGACTGGGCGGGGGCTTGGGGGGGGAGTTCCACTTCTTCATAAAGCAAAGCAAGCCGAACAGAGGAGCACTGTCCTGTGAGTGTGCCAGTGTGACAAAGGCTGTGGATCAGTTTCATGGTGTGGGACTTTGCAGAACATTGTATCCAAAGGACACAGAACACAAGTTCTAGATATGGTCCTCGTTTTCAATATTTTCTGTTGAAGAAAAGCACCTTCCAACTACAGTGTTCTGGTAAAGTTAATTGGACATGTTTTAAGAACTATTTGGAAGGGGGTTGGGGATTTACTTCAAGTGGTAGAGTGCTTGCTTAGCAAGTGCAAGACCCTGAGTTTGATCCCCATCACCCTGCCCGCCCCGAAAACAACTATTTGGAAACAAGGGTTTTTGTGCATGGAGCTTATAGTGAGATTACTTTGAAAATTCTGGGTCCTCTCCAGAAAGGATTGGAATGTGTTGCCTACCCCCGGCATTGGGGTGGATGTGGTATTGTCACTAATGAGCTAGTCAGCTCAGCACACTGCAGGCTATTCAAGGACAGGGCTTGAGAGATTTCAACATCTCAGTGCTATGGTGCTGCTTTCCATTTTTTAGCACACCAGTTTACTTTTGATTCTCAAAATAAATGGGCTTTAATCACCATCATAAAGTTTTTGAAAAGTGATAGTACATGAGTTTAAACTGCATTTCAAATGTGGGAAGAGTTGAAGATACACTACTATAAAGCAAAGGGCATAGGACAAGTGGTCACATTCTACACAGGAGAGTGTTAGCTAATGGTACTGTTCAACCTGAGAAGAGGTTACAAATTAACCTCTCTCAATAATTACCTATTTGAAGACCAGGGTGAAAGCCAGATAGTTGAGAATAGACTCTGAATCCTGTTACTAAGTTCAAGTCTCCTTTCTTCAGCTCTCCAAAGCCCATAGTATAAGCCAATGGGCCCCCTTGCCTAAAATATACTTATCGACGGCCAAAATTGTTTATGCCACTATGTGGTTAGAGACCAAAACATCAACAAGTAGAGTGTGCCTACTATGAGCACAGCTACTGAGACTCGTAAGGCACTATCCCTACCTTTAAGAAATTTAGAGTATCAGATACCTCGGGGACAAGGGGATAGGTAGGGTGGGAACAGGGCTAGTTACACAGCAAGGTCCTGTATGTCATAAAAAATGCTCAACCAGAGGACCCCTGGGACCCAGAGACAAAGCTCAGTTACTTGCTCAGGGGAAATGTGTGTGTAATGGTTTCAATATAGTTTTATTTATAATACCAAAACATTGGAAGCAAAGGTGACCAGTTAAATAAAATATATTTATATAATGAAATGCTGTGTAGCTGTTTAAAACAATGAATGAGGACCACTCCATGTAGTTATGGAAGATTTTTGTGATATACCGTTGAATGAACAAAGCAAGCATAAAAGTATAATTACCATATTTTGTGTCAAAGAGGGAAAAATATATGTGTGCGTTTTTTTATATGTGCATGAAGTAAAGAATACATAGAGGAACGATGGTTATCTATTGGGGCTGGAAACTGAACAAACAAGCACAAGACAGATTTTACATGGGTGTTCTTTGTATATTTTACAGATTTTTGGACCTCATGAATGTTCTTCTATTCTAAAAAAATTGAAAGTGTTTTTTTTAAATGTGGTTGGGATGACCAGGGAAAACTTGATGACGCAAGAAAGTTGGGGGCAGAGGTTGTAGGTCAGGGATAGAACACTTACCTACCACATGTGAGTGTGAGGCCCTGGGTTTGATCCCAGCACTGCAAAAAGAGGGTGAGGGAGAGGAGGAAGAAGAAGGGGAAGGAGAAGAGACAAGAAGATTATTAGAATAAGAGTATCTTAAATAAGCAGACAAATGGTAAAACAAATATTAAGATTTCTCTCTTCAATTTCAAAAAACAGGCAGCTTCTTTATTCTAAAATGAATACAGTTCCTATAAGAGGTTGAATTGTTTGGCCTTATTTTCAAGTATCATTGTAGTTTGGGTTTTCCCTGGGTTTTATCCTAATCTTGAAATTTTGCACCCTCATTATAAAAGCAAGCACTTGGCAGGAATGCAGTAAACCCTGGAACGCGCATCCTTAATTTACTCTGCAGCAAGCAGCGACTGGTCATCTCTGAGAATTACTTATTTTAAAAAAACACTCCTGGCATTTTTTTGTTTCACAGCTTAATCGAGGTATAAGCTACTTATAAAAATCACCCATGTGGAGTGTAGAGTTCCATAAGTTTTGGTAAATGTGTAGAGTTGCACATTTGCTGCCACAACCAACTTGTAGAATTTACGCCTCTAGGACTTTTCCTTAGAGCCATCTGTATTCAGGCCTCACCCTGGGCCAGACAACCACTGGGAGTCTACTTTCTGCTGCTATTATTTCATCTTTTCGAGAATAATTTCATATAAAATGAAATCGAACAGTATATATTCTTTAGTTGGATCTGTCAGGGGTTTGTTCATTTACTTTTCTCAACATCATGAACAATGATGTTCTGTACGTTTATGGGATGTCTTTGGACACATGTTTTCATTTTTCTTGGGACTGAAAGAAACTGTCTAGGAAAGAAACTTCTGAGTTGTGAATTGCGTGTATATTTAAATTTTTAAGGAACTGCCGAACCACTCTCCAAAGTTACTGTGCAATTTTGCATTCCTACCAACAATACGTGAAGATTCCAGTTGCTCTACATCTTTGTCAGTGCTTTGGATCTGTGAATCTCTAATGACTAATGAACATCTGTACTCCTTAGCTCATTGTTTATCTTCTTTTATAAAGTATCTGTTCAAATCGTTGGCCTATTTTTTCTGACTGTTTTTCATTATTGAGTTGTAAGCATTTTTCATATATCCTGTATACAAGTCCTTTATAAAACACATGTTTTGCAAATATTTTTCTCCCAATCTATGGCTTGTCTTGTCATGTTCTTAAAGATGTTTGTTGATAAACAAGTTTTTAATTTTAATGAAGTCTAATTTATCTTTTTTATTTCACAGTTTGTACTTTTTAGCATTGAGTCTTGCGTTTTATGTATATACTGGCTTTCTGTTTGTTGCAGTCAAGCTGTGTTAGTCGACAGGACCATTTACGTTTCAGGACAGGTCGGCATGGACCCTTCGAGCGGACAGCTTGTGCCAGGAGGGGTAGTAGAAGAAGCTAAACAAGTAAGGCATTTTCCACATTTGAAGTTTCTTTTTCTACTTCTTTTCAGTATTGATTAGTGTTAAGAATAGTATTAAAGTAGAGTTTAAATGCTTTTTAAAACCAAGCATGGTGGCAAACACCTATAATCCCAGGATTTGGAGGCTGAGGCTAGAAGATCCTCACAAATTCAAGGCCAGCCTAAACTACATAGCAAAACCCTGTCTCAAAACGAAAATAGCACAAAAAAAGCTTTCTAAAGAACTCACTGTTATTAGACAGCTCTTGATTAAAGAACTGGAGCTAGAAAACTAATGAATCAGTTAACTAAAAGACAATATCCCCACCTCCCTTCTACTAAGGTGACTTTAAACCCGAATTGTCAAAATCAAATGGCATGTTCCATGTGGATTGGGAAATTTTCTTTTCAAGGCCATTGACTGTGCTCCCCCCACTCACCCCAAAAACGTCACCACCATGGAAGTAAAAGGTCTACATTTGTTAGTAAAGAAAGATATCAAAGATTACACATAGCATGTTTCTTTTTAAAAGAATGTATATAATTCTAATTCTAATCAGTAGAACTAAATTGTAATTTAATGCATTCATTGAGTTGTTTGCAATACCTAACAATAAAAAGCAACCTAAATGTCCATCTATAAGGAACTGGTTGAATAAATTATACTAGATCTATACAACTAAATTCATATGGAAAGATTGCTAAGATAAATCATTACATGATAAAATAAAATCAACATTCAGGATGGCATGTACCTTATGCTATCATGTGTACATGTTTGTGTGTCTAAGTTGTACATTTTGCTGGTGAAAGCATCAACTGTCTAAAAGAATATGCAAGAAACTAGAAGCTGGTTAGCTCTGGGGAGTGGGAGACCTCTTGCTGTTGCTGTTATGCTTTTGAAGTTTTTGCCTTGTCCGTGTAGTGCTTATTTAGAATATTCATCATTTTTTAAACACACAAAACTAAAATCAAATGTTATATTATCATCAGGAAAGCAGGGAAAAAGAATGAATCGAAAATAGTAAGTCAAAGATTTAAGGTTAAAAAAGCGATATTTTTCCAGAGGCCAGAGTCATCAAACATATACAGAATTCACCAATATTGCTTTTAGAAAGAAAGGAAAAAGAACCCTTTCACATCAAATGTTGCTTTAAAAGAAAACATGTTTTAATGTTTAGCAGTTCATTCTTAATCTTTGAAGAATTACAGAGTGGGGGGATCCTAGAAATTATTTCTGTTTCAACTTCGTAATATTGACTCGAAACAATGTATTTGAGCACTTTGTTCCAGTCTTTTCACAGAAAGATGCATTCCATTAGAAGAAAACCAGGAAACTTTTGACTTTCTAGATGTGTCCTAGAAAGAACAGGAGAGTTTTTAATGTCATGTGAGCTGTTTGAAGAGGTGTTAGAAATATGTGATGAGCTGCGTTTATGTAGAGCTTTAATGTGACACTGGTGCTTTAGCCCTCTTGTGCCTTGGTCCCAGGCTCTTACCAACATGGGCGAGATTCTGAAAGCGGCAGACTGTGATTTCACCAACGGTGAGCAGCTGGCTTCTACTTCACTGTTAAATTGTTTGATATTTCCTTGGTCAGTTTTGTTTTGTGTTTTTTGTTTGCTAGGGGGTTTTTCGTTGCTTTTGTTTTTGTTTCTGTTTGTACCAGGGATTAAACGCAGAGCTTTCACACTGAGCTATATCCTTAACTCTTCTTTTAGTTCTTATTTTGAGACAGGACCTCGCTGAGTTGTTAAATTGCCTGGGCTGGATTTGAACTTGCTGTCCTCCTACCTAAGCCTTCCATAATCCTGGGGTTACAGGCCCAGCTTCCAGTAACGTGTCATGCCGTCTTTGTGGCAGTTTAGTTGTTTTCATCATATAGAACACAACATTGTCCCACTTCACTTCTTCAGTCCCATTTTATTTTTTTATTTTTCTTTTATTTTATTATTTTTTACCAAGAGCATGTACTGGTACATTGTTTACATAGTGGTCACACTCATCATAGTTATTTTGTACCTGTACATGATGTATCTTGGTTTTCCTCCCTCTTCCCCTCCCCTCCTTTCTGCTCCCCTCCTTCCCTATTTTCAGCAGGTTTATTTATATTTTTCCATTTTTTTCCCTTTTCCCTTTCTTTCCTTTTTCCCTTCCTTCTTTTCCCCCTTCCCCCTTTCTAGTTCTCCTCTCTTTTGAATATTATTTTCCTTTTATATAATAGCTATTACACTTCTTTGTCCTTATTTACACTTATGGTTTCTCATGTCAGAGAAACAATTCCATGTGTACTCATGAGTGTCTGATTTATTTCACTTAAGAGTATATTCTCAAGGTACATCCATTTACCTACAATTGTCTCTAGTTTATCCTTTTTTATGGCAGAGTAGTACTCCATTGTGTAGAAAAACCACATCTTCTTTAGCCATTCATTAGTCGTTGGGCATTTAGGTTGTTTCCAAGACTTAGCTATTACAAATTGTGTTGCTATGAACGTGGTGGTGCATACGTCCTTGTGGTATGACGAATTTAATTCTTCTGGGAAGATCCCCAGCAGAGGAATAGCTGGATCAAATGGAACCTCTAGTTGTAGTTTTTTGAGGAATCTCCATGTTGATTTCCACAATGGCTGGACCAATATACATTCCCACCAGCAGTGGAGGAGGGTTCCTTTTTCCCCATAGACCCGCCAGCACTTGTTATTGATTGATTTTTTCGATAATCGCTGTTCTTTCTGGAGTGAGATGGAATCTTAACGTTGTTTTGATTTGCATCTCTTGAATGACCAGTGACGCTGAACACTTTTTCATGTATTTATTTGCTATTTTTATTTCTTCATCTGAGAAATATTTATTCATTTCAGATGCCCATGTTTGGATTGGGTCTTTAAATTTGAGAGGTTTGATTTTTTTTTTTTTTTGAGTTCTTTATATAGTCTAGATGTTAGCTGAGGGACAGCTGGCAAAAATTTTTTTCCCAGTCTGTGGGTTTTCACCCTGCTCTATTGGTGATTTCTTTTGCCATGCAAAAGCCTTTAATAGATGTGATCCCAAGCTTTCAGTCCCATTTTAATAAAGACAGAGAAGCACATATTACTTTCCTGTATATTTAATCAGACCAGTCTGGACGTGGTGGCACATGTCGGTAATCCCAGCACTCAGGAAGCTGAGGCAGGAGGATCGCAGCAAGTTCAGGACCAGCCTGGGCTACATAGTGAATTCAAGGCCAGCCTGAACTACAAAGTGAGACACTATCTCAAAAAAAAAGAAAGAAGAAGAATCAAACCAAATAGCTAAGTCTAATGACAATATCCTTATCTTCTAGTGGTAAAAACAACTGTCTTGCTGGCTGACATAAATGATTTTGGTGTTGTCAATGAAATCTACAAACAGTGTAAGTAATCTGACTTTCTTACTATTTACTGTGTTAAAGAGAAATGAATGCGTTAACATAAGTGTCTATTATCAATTCAAAGTGATAGATTCTAAAAAAATGGCATCTGTCCTAAAAGAAGTAACAGTTTGATTAGAAACATACAGTATAAATCTATGAAAAAGATGTAAGATATTTCTATTGCATTTCCAAGATAGTATACAAAAATCTTATAAATCCATTTTCAAAAGCCTAATTGTGTTACACCTCCCTTTGGCGTTTTAAACCTCCTAAAAGTTATTTGCGGACAAAGATTGTGTTTACGTATTTTTCCAGAACGCTAAGACTTTTTTTTTTTTTTTT
>PVJO010016657.1:0-41217 GCA_004026905.1 Hystrix cristata
CATCTGAAATGAATAAACATTTCTCAGATGAAGAAATTAAAAAGGCAAATAAATATATGAAAAAGTGTTCAACATCACTAGTCATTCGAGAGATGCAAATCAAAACAACATTAAGATTCCATCTCACTCCAGAAAGAACCGCATTTATGAAAAAATCAACCAGTAACAAATGCTGGCGGGGCTGTGGGGAAAAAGGAACCCTCCTCCATTTTTGGTGGGAATGTAGACTGGTCCAGCCACTATGGAAACCAATATGGAGATTCCTCAAACAACTAGAACTAAAGGTTCCATTTGATCCAGTTATCCCCCTACTGGGGATCTTCCCAGAAGAACTGGAATCCTCATACCACAGGGATGTATGCAGAACCATGTTTATAGCAACACAATTTGTAAAAGCTAAGTCTTGGAAACAGCTGAAATGCCCAACAACCAATGGATGGCTAAAGAAAATGTGGTTTTTCTACACAATGGAGTACTACACTGCCATAAAAGGATAAACTAGAGTCATTTGTATGTAAATGGATGTTCCTTGAGAGCATACTATTAAGTGAAATAAATCGGACACTTATGAATACATATCGAATTGTTTCTCTGATATGAGAAACCATGGATGTAAAAAAAGGATGAAGAGGTGTAATAGATATAATCTAAAAGGAAGATAATATTCCAAGGAGAGGAGCATTCAACGGAGAGAGGGGGAGAAGCGAGAAGGGAGAAGAGGGATAGAAAAAGGAAAGGGATTTCATGGAGAAACGTGAATGTACATGCTGTAAATAGTGAAGGGAATAGAGGGGAGAGGCGAAGAAGAGGGTGGAGAACCAAGATACACCATGTACAGGTACAAAATAAATGTGATGAATGTAACCATTATATGTACATTGTACCAATACATGTTCTTGGTTAAAAAAAAATACCGGGTCACATGGCAGGTGTTTCCCAATTCCACATTAATGCAAAGTAATAGATTGATGAACTAGACATAGCACAGTTCTTAAGAGCCCTGGCTTCAGAGAACCATAGGAATGACTTTGAGACCTTCTGCTTCCTACCATATGGGTAAGTCACTTTAAATTGCTTTACTATTTTAAGACTCATTTGCCTCATTCAAAACTGCAGAAAGGGTAATTGCAACCCCCTCCCAAGGTTGAAATGAGAAATAGGTGAATAAGTGGGATGCAGTACCTAGCAGAGTGCTTGGCACACAGTCATGCATCCAAAATTGTAGTTCTAATGGCCATTGCTCTTATCATTAGCTATTGTCACTGGACAGGAGCTGAGGCGGTTCCCAAAGAAAAGATGGAGAACCTAAACCTTTAGAATAAATTGCAGATTTGTTGACTCCCATTCCAGAAAAGGAATTTTCAAGATGCATCAGTAAGAGGCAGAAAGGTGTTGTTAGTTAGGCAGAAATTTTAAAACACACGCTCAAAGGAACAGTTCATGTCAGAGAGAGAGAGAGAGAGAGAGAGAGAGAGAGAGAGAGAGAGAGAGAGAGAGAGAGGGAGAGAGAGATTATAGTTCGAATCTGGAATATTTATGTGGTTTTGGCTGTGGAAATCTGTGGAATTTTGGAATCTATAGCAAGTTCCAACATGGTCTTGGTTTATGGGAGGGTCTTCCCACAGCAAGATAATGGCCCTTTTGCAGGTGAAAAGCATGAAGTCCACTTTTTTTTTTTTTTTTTTTGGATGGGTGCTCTAAGATATGTTGACTGAAAATATTCTTTGAACTCTCTCAGTCTGTTCCTTTAAAATCAGGTCTCTGCCATTTCCTTGATTAACTAAGGTAAATTATAGACTTAGAGTATTTTTAGGAGATTTGGGGTGTGGTGGGGCTAAAATAAAAAAATGCGTAAACAAATTTAGGGAATACTGATATGAATAATCTTGAGTAACTTTTTGTCCTGGAGTTGAACTTTTTAAAAAGCACATTTTTTACACTGTGATTTTCCTTCTTTCTTTTTCACCTGTCTTTATTTCTTCTACCCCACCACACTATCATTGATAGTAGTATTGATCTGAAATGGTTAAAATTCTTCATATGTCCATCTAGGACTCCAGGCTAGCCGCCATCTTTCAGACAGTGCTTTCCTTGCTTTGGTTTTCCCATATCAACTGGTCAGAAGTGTATGAAATTTCATCAGGGTCTTCCTGTCGGTCAGGGCCTGCCCTTTGACCTCTTCATGGTCAGCTCAAGCTAAACCCAAGGGATCACGCTTCCATTACAAAGGAGCTCGAAGCATCCTTGTGGAATGTAATTCTAGACAAATCCAGAAATAGAGCCCATGCCTAGACATAATAGTCAACAAAAGAGGCCCTGTCTCATTTTCTTCACACAAGAATTCATTCACTCATAAGTGACGAAGTCCAAACACATTTTCATCACTTACTACTCTAATTGAATAAAATGCCTTGCTAAGTGAAAGTGATGAATGAAACAACTTTTGTTTTCTACTTCTATTGTTTGCCACAGTAAACAGAGGAGGACACTGATGAAAGGAGATGAGAGCTCAAGCAATTCCCTTCTAGGTTTAGCCACAATGGCTGGCTTCAGTTAGGGGGTTAGCACTGACATCGTAAGTCCTACTAAATGAAGAAGCTTTCCCCGGGAATCTCTGCAGAGTGCTGGCAGCAACTTTCAGGGTCTTCCATGCCTTGATGCTGTGTGCCTGTCTTCACCTTCTGCGTGTTTACTGTGTCCAGCTGGGTATGCACATGGAGGAACAGAGACCATCTACCTCCTCCCTGGACCTTACCTGAGAGAACTCAAGACGAGCGCACGTTACTGCTTCCATGGGCATTTACTCAAGACTGTTAATTTATACATAGGCCAGGTGTCCAGAGGTGTCCGGCTTCAGATTCAGGGCCAAGAACACCTAAAGATATCTTGATCACAGATGCAAAGTCTTCCACTCTTTGACTGTGTGGACTTCTCTTTCCCGTGGTCCACGTGAGTCTTCGGCTTGCTTCACCCTGTTTGCATTGGACTCCATGCTGACTGTCCTCACTCATCAAATCTGGTCTCCTTGTCTATCCTTGCCACACACCTTAATGCATAAAATCAGTGAACAGTGCCTCCTCTAGACTTAGGATGACCTTGAGAGTCAGGTCATAACTGGCAATTAAATAAGTGTTTTCTAGAGCCAGCTGGCTTAAGGCAGAAGCCTGGGCGAGTTACTTATCAGTAAAGAGGACTCAGGAAAGTTACCTAAGCTCCCCGTGGTTCATTTTACTCATTTAAGAAGGAAGGATAATGAGAGTACAGTTACGGCATTATTGTGAAGACCGAAGGGTTCATTCTATTTTCGGTGCAACTCCTGGTGAAAAGCAGTGTGGGTATTCACGTCAGTAAATACATTGTGTTTCATTTGAGGGCCGATGTTGTAACTTGTACATCTGCATCTTTAGAAATACCTACACTTGGCAGATGCTAAAATAACTATGAACTCATTTAATTGAGCCTTTTACATGGCTCGCATTCTTAGTGAATGCGATAGGTTTTGAGTTAGCCTTCTTTTCTTCATTATTTTTCTAACCAGTCAAGCTTTGCAAGCACATAGTATATTGCAGGATATGGGAATATACATAATTGTGGTCCATCCCTCAGTGCCACTTAAAAATACCTGGTAAAGGACCGAAATGTGAAATAACCATCCATAACAGCTACACAGAGGGCCGTGGGACTGCAGAGAGAGATAGGAGACCCAGCAGTGTCCCATGGCGCTGTAACACACAATCAGAGCTCACAGTTGCCGTGGCATTTTTGACAGGAGAGTTCTATGCCTGGCACCGAAGACTAGATGAATAATGAAACTGGATGATTCAAGAAGTATCTTGAATTTTAGGTGAACTATCATTTAAAAGTAGACTAAGGCAGACTTGAAAGTGTTCCTTACGATACAAGGTGGATTGAGTTTACTCGGTTACTGATGGTGATATTTTTCTTTATAAATACTCATCAAAAAGGCAAAGGAAAGAAAAAAATAGTTCTTACTTGTATGTCTGGGATTCCTGTTTGCCTCCTCTCCTGTTCGAAAGTTTGAGGGACTATTCAGAAGTACTTTAGCTGAGTCAAATATTTTATCTGGTACCAATTCAGGCAAGAACCAGGCAACAAGCCATTTATGACTTAATTACTAGGCCATATTAAAACATGGCAATTTAATTGCAATTAGTGCTATCATAATTTATTTATAAAATGCCGCTATATGCATTTGCATTTGACAACCCATTTACTTTCAGCCTGGTACTGTGTGTGTCCCATTAAATTGTAAAGTGCAAGGTCATTAACCTGCAGTTCCATTTGTGATCATGTTATTAAATTCCATCCTGTCCCTTCTTTGGTTGAGACAAAATGGTTAGATCATTTATCTGCAACTATTTAATTTTCCTCTGAACTTCCAAAAGCTCTTATCATTGCTAATTAAGCAGGTGTGACCTGTGCAAAAAGTATTTGGCACTCCTCGAACATCTGGCCAGAATCCAGAACTGGGTCGAGTCTCTTTAGTGCTCTAATTTTCCTCTTATTCACTTTTGGTCATTAGTGATTTTGGCAACGTGGTACATGTTTTCCTGTCCCGGGTTATAAGAATGGAGATTCTGAGAAGAGTGCCTGGCACAAGACCAAATACAGCATGGATAAAGTGTGCAAGTAAAGCAGTCTCTGTACATGACATCCGTGTTGAGTGATCATGGGTCTTTAGCTCAGTGTTAGGGACAATGAGTCTGAGATTCGCAGAGTAAAACTTGCCAGGTAGGTTCCTTGTCCCAGAGAAAACCTGTATTCCATAAACATGAAGCACATGCCATTCCAGTTCAAATTGGGCTACCCAGACCACGGGCTACCCCTGACCTACAGCATGCAGTTCTATCTGGCTTTTACTCCTGCTCGAAGAATAAAACAACAGAAGGGAGTTACTATTTGTTCTCTTCCTATTGGTCTATTTGCTAAGACTGGAGAGGAAAGCTTCAAATTCATGCTCAAGTAAATTTCTCGATAATGCTAAAGAGAGGTGTCACTGTAAGTCACATTTTGCAGGAAATAGGCCTGAGGGACAGAAATTTACTTGCCCCAACTTACATAGATAATGGTTAGGTGGGGTGGGCTTTATAGTCAGGTTTGCAAGACTCCAAGATTCTTGAGGACAAGCCACAATTCCAGTCCCTTCTAGCATCTCTGTGCACAGAATTAACTTGAAACTTCCCTGAGGTCAGGTGTCCTTTCTAAGGATTATGCATATTGGGACTTCACCTTCTTCCTCTACTTTTTGACTCTCTACTGGCCACATTATGACCTGCTAAAATTTTTCATGTAGAAGGATAGAAGGAGCAGGCCCAGAAAGTGTAAGGTGAATATAGTCAAATTTGAGACCCTGGCAAGGATGCGTCATGTGCCTATTCAAGTCCCAAAGATGTATTTTAATTGATTTCTTTTTCAAGGGAATATACTATCTTTAAAAATGCATTTTTTCTTGTGTATCATCTGTCTCCACTCAGATAGTTTGAACTTGAAGAGCAGAGATTTTGTATCTCTAGATCATTCCAAAATCATCTTTCATCTTGAGCAGTGCTCTGCACATAGTTAGGAGTTCTAGGCTGAAATAGTGAGCAAATTTTTATCATTATTGTTAATTATGCAGTATGGAAATTAAACAGTATCCTCCAGGGGTTTTGAAATATATAGGACTATTTTTCCATTTATTAAATATCTGAATCTTTTGTCTTTTCTGTTTTTTTATACAGTTTTTCTCTTTCTTTGCAGTCCAGTTGTTATTTAGTTTTCTAAATTGCTTGATAAAATAGGTGTTTTCTGATTATATCAAGACTGGAGTGAACTGAGAAAAAACCCAAAACTTTAAAGAAATTATATGAAATTCAAATATTAAATATAGAGAAGGCTTGGCAACTTTGCCTAACAGTTATAATAAGTTTTAATGAATCTACCTTTTAGCATTTGATTTGGGTATTCCTACTTCTAATTTGGATACTCCAAATACCTTTGGGGTATTTTCTGTGTTTTTCTTTTTCCTGGATAGAACACTGACATAAAACACCCAGCAATTTTTACAATTTTCAAAGGGAATAGAGGTCTTCTTTGCAAATCTAAAGCTGTATTGCTTTTGTTCTTGTTCTCAGCCTTTCCAAAGCATCTCCCCAAGACATGTCTGTAATTGTTAATTGTGATATGTCAACTTGACTTGAGTAAGAACTGCCCAATAAATTAGAAAACATGGTTCTGATTTATCTGTGGACGACAGACATGTAGGCCAGTAAAGAGAGGAAAGAAGACCCATCACAGATGTGGGCAACGCCAACCAATAGGCTTGTACGTTAGGTGGTATAAAAAGGGAAAAAAGAAGAAAGTGTCCCCATTTTGAAAGAGCTCCAGTATTCGCCACTACCCTTGTACATTGGGCTCGAGTTTCTTCAAATTCCAACACAGATTCACACTAATATCTCTGCAGTGACCTTCTAGGCCTTCAGCGTTGGACCAATGATGTATCCTTGATCTCTCTTGTTCTGAAGCTTCTATCTTGGGATTTAGCAGCTACTGGAGTCCTTGGCTTTCCAGCGTGTAGTCAGCCATTGTGAATTCTTCCACCTCGAATCCCTCAGACAGACATTGTGAACTTCTGTGCATCCTAGTCTGTAAGCCTGCTGAATAAATCCCCCTGCATAATTAGAGAGATAGTTTATATTTCTATCTCTACCCTATATTTATGCCCTACATAAAATACACCTGCTTAATTTGTTTGAGTTATTTTTAAAGTAAATGATTATTGATATATTTTGCTCCTGCCAACTTAATGGCTGCAAAAAAATGTATCATTTTGGAACCACTGCACACCAGGAGCTCTACATGCGATTTTCAAATTAACAATTAGAACAGCCCTAGGAGATGGAAACAGTTATTCTCCACATTTTTCCAAATGGAGAAACAAATTTAGAGGTAAAGCGAAATCATTTGAAAAGATTTTTGTGCTTTTCCAATGTGGCTTCATATCCTAATGTTGAACTTGACATTCATAGTTTGGTATTTCTTTCTTCAATGGAGGGAGGAGGAGGTAGGGAAAAGAGGGCGGGGAGGCATATGGGATAAAAAGGGAATTAAAATGTATTATGTACATGTACCAAGTCCAACTCCACACAAGGAATGTAAATATGCACTGCAAACATGTACTACAAATAGAATGAAGAAAGTTAAGCTCTAAAATTATTATGACATTCGACTCTTGGAACAATGAAAACTTAATTTTGCAAAAATGAAGGAGTAACCTGAATTCTACAGTTTTCTTCCTTAACCTCCCTTCCCTGACTTGTGATAAAGCTTTTACTTATCTCTCAGTGCTCAGCCTGCCCAGCATTTCTATCTTGGTTATTAGAATTGCTGGTCTCAAAGAACTTCCAGAGACTCTTGAGTCATTCTTAGATTTCAACCCCAGAGTAGTAGAGCTTGCTGAGAGATGACATTGAGCTTTGCCATTGAGATACTAGAATGATCAGTAAGATGGTAACACAGTATTGGGCAACACTTTGTGTGAGGTTGGCCAAGTGCATATAAAGGGAGACAGGTGGCAGAGTGAACAGCTGTCCTTAGAAGACTCTTTGCAAAGGAAATGCCTCTTCAGCCTGGTGTCATAATCTATACTAGTTCATTCCTGAACACTAATAGCATACTGGGAACTGTACGGGGTCCCAGGAATACAATGATGAGAACCATGTACGTGATCCATGTTCTTGTATGTCTTGTGATCTTTTTCTCTGTTGTTCTACACAGATGTCAAAGTAAAGCTAATAAATACATTGTAAACTGACAAAACTACTTTTAGTTCTCAGTTCTGTACTTACACTGCCCCTTGTGCGAGTTAAGGCACTGAGAGATGCTTTGGCTATATCCACAGAGTCATTAAATTTGTACTTCGAAACTCTTCCCCTCAGCAACTTTGATCCCACAAGTTGTGGGCTCAAGTACAATTTCCAGCAGCTCATTTTCAAAGAGGCCGATTAAATTATTTGGCTTCTGTGGAAGTATCATTTAAGATACCCTGAGGACCTGAAGTGACTCCCAGACTGCAGGACTTTGAGCTTGGCAGAAACAAAAGAGATTCAAGTAGGTTACACTTCATACCTTTTACCTTTTTTCTAGGTCTACCAGAAAATTATTCTTAGGAAGCGAGTAAAAAAATTGACCTCTATGAATATATGCTCTCATGCTATACTGTATTTAGAAGGCTGGATCAGCCCTACATTTTATCACATTCTAGGGTTCCTGTTGTAGAAGGAGATCACTGTCTTGACTTTATGTTCTGTTATATAGTTATTAGCATCCTTACATGTTAGGGGGCATCTTACTTTCTAGTGGGGCAACTTAGTTATCTTTATAGAAGATCAATTTGCACCTCAGAATAGAACTTGTCCTCAAGGGATAGAATTTTTCTTATAAAGCTTCATGATTGTGGCAAAATAATGAATTCTTAACATACAGTGGAAGATTTAGAGCATTTTTCCATTCAGGTCTTGACATATTTTCTCCTTTGATCTTACTAGATTTTTAAGAGTTCAAGCAATAAAGCATCCTTATCATTCATAGGTGAATCCCTAATGTCCACTGTTGTACCTGCTCCTTAGTAGGCATTCGAGAAATATTTTTGAGTAATAACTTTCAGGATTAGAGTTCTGCTTGAGAAAAGGATTGGAATTGGATTCCATTCTATGAGTTAGACACTGTGCTAAGCAATTTACATATATGATATAATTTATTAGCTATAACAACTGTTTAAAGTAAGTTATGACATTATCATTCTTAATTTTCAGATGAAGAAACTGAGGCTCATAAAATTTAGTTTTGGCTAGAAATCTTCCTACTTCACATTACATGGTTTTCAATTTCATACTACCACCTAAATATTCTTGTGCTAACTTTAACTCAAGTCTCCCCCTGAGTATTAGGGAGCAATGTAGAAATTGAGAAAATTTGCTAGGAATAACAATAATAAACATATTGGTATAAATAATTTACCAAAAATATTATTAATATGAAATACCCTGCATTGTTGATATCTTCCTGCTTAGGATCTTTCAGACTCTCAGGGTGTGAGAATATTGTAAAGGTCAAGTAATCAATTGCTACTTTGTTTCTATTAAATTTTAGGCCATATTTAAATATGCTGTATTTAAGTATACTGCCGAAAAAGTATACATAACTTAGAAATGAAAGATGGAATGAGGTCCTCTTGATATTATTTCAGTGTTTGAATTTATATGATAGAAGATCTACCTCAGATTCCTTTGACAACCTATTTTGTTTTGCATTCAATAGCCCCTCCCCTTTAAAACTATTTTGCACTGTATATTTATGACTGAAAACAGAGTGTGTTCTGGCGAATACAGCACATAACACCTCTTATAGTCTGGATCCACGATTTCTCCATGCCCAGCCAGTGGCATGCTATTCTGGCTGGGACTAGGAATGCAAATGCATTTACAGTATTATCCCAGTTTGGAAACAACAAGGGAGTTCCTGAAATTGAAATCTCCACATTGGTTTGGACTCTGTTGCACTTCAGTTCTTAACTTGTGTTTAGATCAAAGGTGTGAAGAAAAATTTTCACATATGATGATGTTATTGAGCCCCTTACTGCAGGGAGACTGAAGACAACTCTGGATTTCCATAGCTTAAATTTGCTTACCCAGAAATTATACAGAGACTTATACTCTGTCCTCTGAATTGTTTGAATAACTTCATTTATAACTGAGCAGTTTGGAAAAATACACTTTTTTGTCTTTGACATTTCTGACATCAGTATATTTTCATTTATTTGTGGTCCTAATACTTTAAGCAGTTTGGCCTAATTCATCAATGCTTAAAAATTCCCGTGTGTATTTGTACTATGCATACAATATGAATATGCATTCTATATAATATTTAAAACTGGTTTTAAGTAAGAATATGAGCCACTTGAAAACAACAAATGTTAAGGAAATGTTTTAAACACTTTTTATTAGATTTTGGAGTATTGCTGAGTTTAATTTTTTTTTGTCTCTCTTCAGCAGATTTGGTGTGTTTTCATGATTAATTGTATTAGCTATGTTTCATGATTCAGTGAAATTATAATAACATTTTAGATGTGCAATCATTTATCACCCAAGCAGAGAGGTACCTCTTTCTGTACCTTGCACTCTATCAATTTAGTATAAAACCTAAATCTCATAATCTTCCAAGTTCAAATATTTCAGGATAAATCGTGAACTTATTATTAAATCTCTCAGCATGAGCATAATATTATCTACAGTAAAACTGTGAAAAATCCATGCAATAAAAATTACCATTGGTAATAAAATTATTAATTTCATGGAAAGAAATAAATTTAATGTGAAACAGGGGGTGTTTTGTAAATTTTGTTATTTATTTAATTTGATTTTAGTTGTTTATAAATTTCATCCTGGTATTTTTACATATAAATATTTAATGTAAATATACTAATCAAATACTGTATTTAATATACTAGGTTAATTCATATGAAACAACTAAAGAAAACTAAAGATAATTACGTGGCATTTACAGTTATCGTCTAAATTATATCCCAAATGATATGACCAAACATCAATTGAATCCAGTATTAACTAGAATATCAGTTGAAGGTTTCTTAAACTTAGGGTAGAAGGGGCTTCAGTAGAATTGTATGCCTATTTCTACAATCATATGTACATACACTTTCTTCTGTTAAATGGTCATGGCTTTCCTCTGATTTTGAACGTACTCCACAATGCTTATCACTTAAATTCCACTGATTTAATAGCTTCTCCATTGGTACAGTTGAAGACAATAGACAATAGGTTTTATTTTCCCTCAATTCTACTCTCCCTCTCAAATTCTGGTCCTTCATCTTGTGTATATATAAATAATCAAACTACTTATCTTCCTATACCTTTCTTTCCTTTGAGAGGTAATGCAGTCAAATTCTGTAATTTTTTTAGATGAAAGTAAGTCTTATTGAGAAAAAGCAACTTTCCCAAAGTTGTGTGGCTTGTCATTTACTTGTTCAGAACCAGAGTATACAAGTATTATGAAATCAGATTTTTACTGAAGAAATATTTCATATAAAGTTTTTGGCATGGAGTAGAAAGTGAAACTCCACAGACAAAAGAAGAGGTTGTTGTTGCCCAGAATTGTGATGGGCAGTGAATTCACTATGCAAGAGACAGAAGTCTGGCTTTTTAAGAAATTAAAGGATTCAAAGCAATTGTAGAAACCTAGAAAGGGAGTCAGAAATAATAGACCAATAGAGGGATCAAAGAGTAATGGGTCAAAGTGGAAAATGGCACAGAGCAGTTCCCTCTAGGAGATACTATGCATACCACACAGCACTCACAGAAATAAGGTGTGTCAAGCCATGTGAATGACTCAGATGCACCCTAATGATACAGCAAGGAACCCAGATCAACAGCTGTGCTGTACCCCCCCCTACATTCTGCATCTCAGGTAGATTTTTATCTTTGCAACATCCAATTCAAAAACTGCTTAAGAACTTGATGCTTCTGAAATTAGCTCTAAGAACAGAAAAGAGAGCAGATAGGGCCTTTGATAATGAATGAGGTCATGGCTTACCATACCAGATGGAGAGAGAAGGGACTGCAAATGTAAGCTTGCACAGCATTCAGTGAGGATCAACCTGAAGCCCAGCTCATCCCTTCCACCGAGTAGAAAGGGCGCTACGTGTCTGAGTGGCTCAGCCTCTGCTCCCCAGAGATGTGCATCCGTGTGGAAGGACTCTCACGCAGGGCTTGAAACTACTTGCTGCCTGGATACAAGAGAAAATATGAAACAATGAGAAAGAAGGTCACTGAATGCTTTCTTAAGGACATTCCTACCTTAATTAAGGGTTGAGAGTTTAAGGTCACTATGTAAACCAAAAGTAATGATATAAAAAAAGAGTAAAATGAGACTTAGGATGCCAAATGATACACATTAAATCAACTCAGTAATTCTATCTTTACTCAGAATTTTTCTCCATTTGAAAAAATTGCAGAGATGTAGTGCTTGAACTCTGTTCAGAATTTAATTAGGTGATGCACATGGTAGAACTTTTTAAAGTTACTTTTCTATGTTTTTAATTGAAATAGCTTTTTTTTACCACACATATTGATGGGATATAATGATGTTTTTTGATACATATATGCATTGTGCAGTAATCAATTCAAGATATTTGGAATATCTATTACCTCATACATTTATTGTTTCTTTTTAATCAGAATATTCAAGACCCTCTCTTGCATGTATTTTCAAATATTTAATAGAATATTGTAAACAATAACCACCTTGTTGTAAAATAGAACACCAGAATTTATTCCCCTTATCTATCACTTTGTACCAATCTACTACTCTGTCTCTCTCCTACCCTTCACCAAAAGTAGGTAACGAGTAGGCCACTCTCTGCTTTGGTTACATTAACTTTTTCAGATTCCATATAGGAGTGAGATTATATAGTACATGTCTTTCAGTGCTTGGCTTATTTTACTTTGCTTAATTTCTTTTTGGTCCATCCATGTTACCACAAATGACACTTTCATTTTTTTTGTTATGGTTGAATAATACTCCATTGTGCATATATACCATAATTTTTTAAGCCATTTATCTCCTGAAAAACACTTAGGCTGATTCCATATCTCAGCTACTATGAATACTGCCACAATAATAAAGCTCTTTACAAGTGTTAGCTTCCACACTTATTTCTTGGACAATGTAATGTCCTTGGAACTTGCAAGCTTCAGAGATGATTTAGGTGTTAAACTTGCATATAGCAAACAGATCATGCTCAAAAGCAACATGGAAGAAAACTCTCTCCTCTGCTACTTTTCCCAGTATAGCAGACAGAGGCAGCAAAGCCTCCAGAGGTAGCCCCCAGTATGAGACCTATCAGAACCCCTGCCAGTGCAGGCGATTTCTCTGAGGGAAGATTGTCCAGTGTAATGTTCTTCCTCTGCTTTTTCTGGGCCAGAGTGATTGAGAGCAGGAGAGAGTGGAGGTTAACTCCAAGATGAGCCAAGAGCCTCTGAGGTGGCGATGGAGCAAGCATTGGACCTCCTACTCTCCCATCACACGTGGTGACAATTTAAATTCTCCAAGGAGCCAAAGTGTACCTAATGTCAGAAATGTCAGAATTAAAGGGGATCTTCCTGATATATTTCTGAGAAGAATGGATAGGTAGAGACCTACATCTGGAAGCAGCAGGTCTGGTTTCTAGGCTGGTCCCTCCATTAAGTCACCTTGGAGTTCTCAGGGGTTCATTCTACTACTTTGTTTTCCCACCTGTAGATGGGGGCATAAAAATCCACCCTATCTTCTTCATGAGCTATTAAAAAATTTATGTGAAAGTCTACAAAAGCAGACAATATTATAGACAGGTATCTCCCCTCACCTCCTTAAATTACTTATATTGTGGGAGAAAGTCAACGTTCATTTTTGAGACTCTAGATTACACAATACCTGTTTATGTCCCATAGAACAGCACTGTGGTAGATATAATTTCTTAAATCATGCCTTGGGGGTGATGTATAGGAGTTGAAAGAGTGTTGGAAGTACGTCAATTTTGATGTCTTAGTCACTTTTTTCATTGCTGAGACAAAATACTTGACACCCAAAGTTAAAGGAGGAAAGGTTTATTTTGGCTTACAGTACACAGAGTTTTCAGTCCACAATTGACTGGCTCCAAGGCAGGGTGGCATGGCAGAGGGACATCACAGAGGAGAAACAGTTCATGGCAGGCAGAAGACAGCAAAAGCAGCAAGAATTAAGTGTTGGCAGCAGCCACCTTTCTATCCCTTATATTCAACCCTCTCACACCCAGGGTGAGCCTTCTCATTATCCACACCCAGAACTATGTCAATCCAGTCAGTGGACTAATTTACTAGTCACACATCCTTAATTTCAGCTTCACACACTTCATCTCAGCATCACATATTCTAGTTCCAGCCACCTCTGAAAAGCCCTACCTCTGACTGTATGAATCTTTGGGGAGACATCTAGACATAAGCCATAACATTGGGTTTTAATTTCCACTAACTCAGGCATTTGAACATAATCTTGAAAGAGTTTTTTAATCTGTCTGAGATTCAGTTATCTTCCTGGAAATTGGTCCTAAGGATGACTTTATCATAGTATTGATGCACATGGAGAATGAATAATAGGCCCCTATACACTATCTGGCAAACAGTAGTTCTCCCTAATTATTAACTCCGTTCCTTCCACTACAGACAATGTTAAATGGAGCACATTATTAATGTAACTATGAGGCTTTTTATCAGACACTTGATTGTTTCTACTGTTCTTTGGGTTTTTTACCTGAAAAAAGTATACGGTATGTGATTACTTCTAATATAAGTTTTCTACATAAATAATTTGGATATTTTAAGGAAGAAAAAATAAGTAAAAGAACATTGAAGAATAAATCAATGCATTCAAGTAAGAGAATAATTATCTCATGAGTATTAACTTCTCCTTTAGGAAATTTTAAAAATTCATTTAACATAATAGCAAACACATCTACAATAGAAGGTGTAAAAGAAAGATTGATAACGGAAATATATTTTTCCTATCATGTCATGATACCTTCAACATGTCATGCATCTATGTTGGGTTTCAGCTTCTTTCTGCATAAAGCAATGCAGTTCAATACAAGGCCCTGCGAGTACTAATATTTTTTAGATCTGTGTTACTCTGACCATATTTCTGAATCTTTAACTTGGATGAATTCATCCCTAAAAGAGAAAGCTCAGGATTCACCCATGGAGCAGGCAGAAAGCAAAGTCCAGGTGGCACCATGAATGGATAATCATATTTCCATCAAGAGACAAGTGAACGCCCCTCTGAAATGCCTCCCTGCTAATGGTCACCTCTTTAGCACTCTGCTTAATGAGCATGGATAGCAGCACATTGTACCGCATGTCGACCAATGGCTCTTTCACGGGCCCCTGCCTCTTTCATGGAGGTGCTTGTTCTGTGCCTTTTTCTCAGACAAAGTTAATACAGTTGAAGCTCATTATGATCCTAGTGCTGGTCAAAACAAGAAAAAACAGTGTGTATCACGGAGAGCATTACAGTGAATTTAACTTAGTGCATAATTAGTTTTTCAGGGCACAGGCTCCAAAACAGCTGATGATAATTGAGGCTTTTTATTGATGAAGGTGTTTTCAGTGTGCTGTGGCAAACCATGCACAGATAAAATGTGGGTCTCTTTTCACCTGGATACAAACTCTAGCTATGAGAGATGTATTTTCTTTTCAAAGAAAATAACACCAGGACTTTAACATTTTTTTTTTTTAAAGCAGAATGATTTGAGTTACAGCATGAGAACTTGCTTTTCATCCCTTCTTGTTTTCTGGTTGAGTGTTTCTATGCCCTCCCAACATACAGTATGACTGAGCAGAGCGCTGCATTTCCTGTGGCTTATATTGTACATCATGAGTGACTCAGGACCGTTTCTGGGATAATTCTGACAACAAGAAACTTTTATGTTTTATGTTGAATGTAGACCTTAACCCCAGTAAAAGTAAGCAATTCCTTTTCATTGTTTTTTACTGCAAAGACTGACAATTGTCAAAACCATTGATAAGAATACGTCAGCTGTACTTGGAAATGGGCCTTCTCATGCACTTTGGGTGAGACTTCAGCAAAACACATTTGTAAAGCAATTTGTCAATAGCTATCAACTTGAGAAATGCGCAAATTTTTCAGCTTTGTAATGCCACATCTGGAAATTATTCTCAGACATTTACGCACGTGCGCAGAGATGTGGAGACATGTACCATAGGGTCAATTGTGTTAGCAGACAATTAGTGGACAGCATTCTTTAAATCATCATACTGTACCGTCAATAAAGTTGTGATTCCTTAGCTTTCTCTGTGAGGCCCTGAATGATCTGACTTTCAATTACATCTCTAGGCTTTTCTTGTCATCTACACAACAATTGTCCTTGTTTGAGTAATGTGGATATCCACCAAAGTAGAGTGGAGAAATAGATTATATCTGGACTAATAACAAGTTTCTAGCTAATTAACAATGTACCCATAAAGACAAAAAGATTTCATAGACAAAATCCTCTTATATAGAAGTTTAAGCATGTGTGTGCATTTGTGTATACACGTGCATGCACTCACACACATGAGCACCCTTTGCTCATCCAGCATGTTCGCCCCCTGTCTGACTGGAAATCCTAAAGAAACTACTGAAACTATTATTCCCCAGCTTATTCTCTTTTCTTCTCTTCTTCTTTAGAGAGGTTAAAATTGTATGCAGTTTCTTATTCTTCCTGAGGAATGTCCTTTTAAGACTGTAATAAGCTTTATTATTTATTATAATAGTTTTTAATCAGAATTGAATTTGTGCAAGGCCAATACAGGCTTTACGTGAATTTAGTTTGTGTATTCCCTACAATAGACCCTTTAGTTAAGTAGTCAACAGCTCCATTTCTGATTGAAGGGTGACAGATATAAAGTAACTTATTTATGATCACCTACATAGTAATATAGTTGACATGTAAGCCCAAGTCTGTTTGGCTTCATACAGCATTTGTACAGTCATGAAACTGGCTGAGAATAGTAGAGTGAAGTTTTAAAACTTAGCACCTTTTCTCCTGCCCCAAACCCCACCTCAGATAAGGTATATGAGGGAGAAAAGAATGCTTGGCTATATTGCCCTTAAAGATTCAGAGAGCTTTCTGCTCTGCCCATCTATGTCAAAGATGATCAGCGACTCTCTGGATGTCAAAAAGTTGTAGCCTAGGCAAAGAAGTACTTCACACTCTCCCCAGTCTAGACAAGACTTAGCTTTCTAAAGGTTCAAGTCTCAGTTCATGCAGAATCACGAAGACCACAAAGTGACACAGTCCAATTCACTTTCCGTGAGTTGCCAGGCACCCGAACTTACTGGATGATGCCTAGGTCACATTGCTTTCTCCTCTGTTCCAGGACTGTGGCATCAGTATTAATAGCTGCAGGGACAGACCACTCCATAATTAATGGCCTGGAGTCAGCAGGAACACCTTTTAAACTTGCATAGGTTATTGATTTTCTTACTTTAAGGACCCTAATTGCATTTCTCACCTTTTAAGTCTAACTTGGGTCATTATTTATACAGTATCATGGGTCAACTTTGTTTTTTTTTCACTGTGTTTGTACTGTTGATTTTGTAAACAATGGTGCTCACTATCGATGAAACTGTGAGAAGCATGAGTCAGTGAATTACAGAAGTAAAGTGGGGATATGTCTGGTCTGAATCTCTTGACCTTTGTTTCAGTCAGATTGCTGAGAAAACTTGGCCCCCCGACTTCCATCCCATGTCTGCCATGAGTCTTGCTAGCACCTGATCTGACTGGTTAGGTACGTTCTCAGTTTATACCCATGCTCACTAATCTTGCTTTTCAAAGTGCATTTCATGATTACCCTAACCATGAGGAGAAACGAAGGCTGGTATCTCCTCCACAGGATTTTGGTGAAGATTAAATGGACAAATCCAGAGAGAGGTAGGCCTTAGGTCAAGGGATTTGGGCAATTATGGAATGCACTTATCTTTGATCTCCAAAGGAAAGAAACTTATCTGTCTAAACAGGGTAGTGGATGAGTTGAGATTTATTTTAAGGATACAGAACTACAAAAGATCTCCTGAATAAGGAATCTAGAAGCTGGAGAAGTATGAGGATACAAAAATTGCATCTCTTTCTGCCTTTCTTTCTCTGACTTTGTCTCTGATCATTCCCCAAATATCTTAATTTTTATCTCTGTTTACCATTTCTCACTCTTCCTGGTGCTGTTTGACTCTAATGTCTGATATGGTTCTTCTCTCCTCTATGCAGATTCATTCTGTGACCACTAGTTGTGATACAACAAATTGACTAGATTAGGAAACTCCAGGTGGATTATAAAGCACCCTTCGGGATATATCTAGATGGTCATGGAGGCATGATCTTGGGTACTATAACCAAAGTCACTGGCCATTCCTCTCTGGCACTGTTCCCCTGCTCTGCTTGCCAGACACTATGAACTAAGCAACTTTGCTATACCATGCCCTTCCGCCGTGATGTTCTGCCTTGGAGCAAACCAACCATGTCGTGAGTCCCCTGAAACAGTGAGCCCAGTGAAGCCCCTCTCTCGTGTCAGACGCCTATGCCAACTAACTATAGACTTGGATCTCTTCTAGTCCCTATCATACAAGTCTGGGTACTCCTCTTCTAGGACCTGTGAGAATTATGGGATGATATATTAATTATATAAATATTAATAATAAATATTAATACATTTGGCTAGATGATCTGTTATGGTTTTTATCTAGATATTCCCCCAAAACCTCATGCACTCATAGACAGGGCTATTGGGAGGGGATCAGATTGGGTGTGTGATATTCATCAGTGGATAAGTCCACTGATGAGTATATAGCTAAATGTGATGTTGCGCAGTGAAGTCTGGTCAAAGGAGGTGCGTCATTGGGGTCATCGCCCAGAAGGGTCTATCTCTCTCCTTCCTCCCTTGATCTCTATCTGGTTTCCTGACTGTCATGCTATAAGCAGGTCTCCTCCGCTATGCCTCTCTGCCATACCATCTTGCCTTGGAGGCAGCTGGCTATGGACTGAAATCTCTGCACACTGTGAGTCAAAATAAACATTTCTCCTTTAAATTGTGGGTGTCAGGCATTGTGTCCCACCAACAGGAAAGTAAGTAAGATATGACCCTTTTCTGAATATCCTTATGAATTTGTAAGTCAGTAAGGATCATGATTTCCATTAGAATATTACCTGTCTCAACAATCTTACAGTGGCAAAATCTACTTGAAGTGTAACTCTTCAAGAAAGTGTCTCAAGCATTATAAAGGCACCTAAAACTGCACTACTTTTTATGTAAGAAGACATTGTTATGCTTCTGCCACATAGCATCTCATACATATATATATATATATATATATATATATATATATATATATATATAAATAGCATACAAATATTTTGTCATTGTAATTGTTTCCCTAGGAGTTAGAAGGGTTTTTTCTTAGTGTTACTCATACTTTCTGTCCTTCTTTATGATTAATGAGGAGCTGGATGGGATGGAGTGGAGGGCTTAACTGTGCAAAAAGCTAAATTTTGTTCCAGGGGGGAATCACATTCACAACTCCAGCATTATGAGCATTGTCTTCTTAGCAAACGAACCTTAAAAGCCATGGAGAACAAACACTTCAGACATACCCATACACTCTACTCAGACAAGATTTTTCCAATTCTGTTTTAGAAGGGCCCAAAGACTTCACCAAACTGACACTTTGTTCTGGTCATGCCAATGGCAGGTGCTACTTATAAATCTTTTCTCTCTTTGTTTTTTTTTTTTTTTTTTTTTCCTCTCTGCTGTTTTTGAAGGTAAATATTTCCTGGTCAGTTTTACTTGCATGAGAAAAATCCAGTACATGCTTTGGGCTGGTGGGCTGGTCAGTGGACCCACAGTCAGTGATGACCTTACCCCTACCCCCAGCCTTCCCATCAAAGAGCAGCTGGCTGTGCATTCTAGGCTTGGCATTCCTAGCTGCTCAATAATCTAATACCTGCTCCTGCATTCTTGTGTTGCTATGTAATTAAAAAAAGTCTGTCACTTGCTCTTACCTCATTTGGCTTGTAGTACCATCAAGGAAGTCTCTAGCCTTTTCTCTTAAGGAGGGTATGAACTCAATGGATGTTTGGCTTAAAGCTAGTATGGGAATAAGCTGTTGGGTTAAGAGTTAACCATTAAATAAAAGTAAATACCAGCCAGCATTGAAGGCCCGGATTTATAGAAGGAATGTCTGGTTTTTTTTTGTTTTGTTTTGTTTTGTTTTTGGGTGGGAAGAATATGGATTTTGACATCCCCATGCAGAATGTAGATCAAATACCTCTCTTTCAATTACTAGGTATGAAGCTCTAGGCACATTAATTTCTTCGAGTGTTAGGTTATTAGTCTACGAATGGGCATGGAATATTTTTGTAGTTGACAGTCCATCATCTTTGTGGGAGCAAGACTGGACTTCGGCCAAGACCGCAAAACACTGGTGGTTATTAGCCAAGAACTAGCCCCCTAGTGCATGGCTTCAGTTTCCTTAAGGAGCATGCATGCCTCTGACTGTCTCCGCGGTCATGGAAGCTATCTGCAGTTCCAGCGTAATGTGATGAGCTCTCCGACTGCATTTGTAAAACCCATTCACACGAATAAATAGGTACTCTAAAGGAATGAGAGTGCTAATTATTCATCTGAAGGAAATAAAGTAAGTTGGTTAACAACACCGTTCTTTTCTATTATCAAACACTACCCCGAGAATACTTTCATAATCTACATGTAAAGTCCATTGTGTTCTAGTCTGAAATAATTTCAGAAATGACAGTCTTTGTCTTAATTACATATTGTAATTTATGGCTTTTTTTTTTCTTGTTTTGTTTTTTGAGGCAGCATTTCACGATATAGTCCAGGCTGGCCTTGAACTCACGGTGATCCTCCTGCCTCAGCCTGCTGAGGTCTAGGCCTGCATGCGTGCACTGCCACACCCGGTCCTGTAATTTATGTTTTATCGAACATGGCATATCCATTACTATACTGAATTCTTAATAAAACTATATTAGTAAGTACACTTTCCAGATGAAATAAAGTCATTCAGAGAGGTTGCGACCCCTCAGCCATCAAGAGGGCTCTAGGTACTCGTTCAGCTTGTTCTGAACTCTGTGTTTCTGAAATTACTGGCATTTTGTCACCCAATAATACTATTAGTTTTTACTGTGTAGTATTAATAATTATGGTATACATTAATTTTATATTTGATATTTTTGTTCTGATTTCTTCAAAACAGTTCTTTCATTAGCCCTGAAAATAAGTAAAATCCACATCTCTGATTTTGCAGTCGTTGCTTACACTTCCCCTCAGGCTGTCCTTCTGCCCCACGAAGTGTTTCCAGCATCGTGAGGACTGACATTAAACAAAGTTACAAAAGGAACTGTTCAGCCATAACAGTTCTAATGGGCTACAAGCATAATACAATAACCGCACTTTGCTTGTATTATTAAAGGAATTAATTGAACCTGAACTGCCGCAAGCTTAAATTTGGGTTTTATATAAATGACGACTATTAATTCTCTTCCTATATAATCCTCTGCAGCAGCAATGTTGCAAGGAGAAATAAAGAATTCTGGGTTTAAACGTCAAAAGTGATTTGTTTGCGGTTATCTACTCTTTCTAGATGTGTGAAGAAGAAAGCACTATCATATTTTTAACTGAAAAAATGCATTACTGTATTTTTCTTTTCCAACTGAAATTGGACAGCAAATTTTTAAAGAGACAAGTCCTGCAGTGCGGTCAAATGTAGCCAAATCCAGCCAGAATCACAGAAATGAACTTCCCTTAGCCTGACTTGAACCTCAGTGAGCCTCCTTTACACAGGACATGTCTTTATGAAATATAGGAAATAAATCAGAAAAAGTTTGCTTTTGCCCTTGAGTTTTTTGATTTATTGGCAAGTCACTCTAATTATCTCTCTATTCAACAGGAATATTGAGATGTGATCTAAATACCATACAGATCCATTTGAAGCATAAGATCCTATGAATTTTAAAAAAAACTCAAACAGTTGTGAAACCATCAAAGTCCTGTTTTAAATTATTTCCCTTATTCCCAGAAAGATCTAACTGTCTTTTAAATAGGGAAAAATAAAATAAACTTTATTGTCACATCCCATTGTCTTAGATTTACTAACATTTCAGAAAAGCAGACGAATTTGGCATTTATAAAACATCTTTACACTTCTTTTATGTATAGACACTGTTAATAATATCTGATTTACTTCATTCATAAATCCATGCACCATTTAAATTAGAATATGTTTTTATCATTTTGAATAAAGCATAGAAATGTTACTTCTATTTGGTTCCTTTATTTTTCTTACTTTAAAATTATACTTGTGATTGCGAGGTAAGTGCTCTACCACTGAGCTAAATTCCCAACCCCTTTCTTTAAAATTATACTTGCTTCAGTATTTTCTCTACATACATTGAGAAATGTGTCATATTGTATCATAATACTTTATTTCTATAATCAAATATAATCAAATATAAGAATCTCATAAAAAGTTAGTTAAGATATTACATTTACTCCTATGTTTGCCCTTTCTGATTTTCTTCTTTCCTTTCTGCAATTCTATTTTCTTCAGTCATTAGCTTTCTATTTAGAGAACAAATTTTAGGCTATTCACTACGGGTTGGTTATCAGAGCAACAATTTGTTTTGTTTTCCTTTGTCTTAGAATATCCTGATAGTCTTCATTTCTGAAGCATGTTTTCAAGATGAAGAATTAATTGTTAATTTTTTTTCCTTTAGTACTTGAAAAATATTCCATTTCCTTCTGATATCTGTGTTTTCAGATAAAGTCATTTAAATTGGTGTTTCCTCATGAAAAAATGCTTCACTTTTCTGTGATTATTTTTAAGAATTTTCCTTGTTTTTAACTTTCAGAAGTTTACTAACAATGTTCGGGTTTATTCTACTTGGGATTCACAAAACTTATTGGCACCTTAGATTTATATCTTTCATTATATTTGGGATGTTTTCCATCATTATTTCTTTCAATACATTTTCAATGCTACTGTTTCTCTCTCTCTTACTTCTGTAAGTATGATTATCTGACTTTACCTTTTTTGTTATTATAGCAAGGTCCTTCTTATTCCATTAATTCTTTTATAGCCTGCATTCTCTGTGCTTAGATTTGGCAAATTGTGTTGCTCTGTTCTCAAGTCATTGATTTATTCTCTGTCATTTCCATTTTACTAATCAAAACTTTCTGGTAAGACATTTTATGTTTGCTTGTTTTAAAATTTCAGTCATTGCATTTTTCAGTTCTAAAATTATCATTTTATCCTCCTTTATAACTTATGCTCCTTAGCTGAGATTCCTGTTCTCATGGAAGCATTTTTGTGATAGCTACATTTAAAATCTTTGGCAGATATTTTTAATATCTCTCCCATTTCAGTATTGGCATTTAGTAGTAAACATTTTTCATTAGAATTGTGTTTTTCTGTTTCTGTATAGTATGTAATTATTAATGGAATCTTGCGAAGTTTGAATGTCACGTAACAAGGTCTCGAGTCCTGCACCCCCTCTTGTGAGGTGTACCATGAGGTACACTCATGTGTTCACCTTTCTTCTAGATCCAGAACCCACAAACTGCTACTGGCAAAGGGGAGCACTGCCTTGCAGCAAATGGATCAAATGAGCAGCCAGCTCCCACCCTAGTCCAATTACACCTTCCTTGTAAAAATAAGATACCAATAAACTAAGATAGCTTGTTATCTCCTCTGTCACCAGGAAGGGGAAAAACAGAGAGTCTACTCATAACATTAGAGGAAATAAATGTGTTTGATTTATAAAGGTCATAGAAATAGGTTCTCAGTCTGAAATCTTCCACCTTACAAGATATCTCCTAGTTAAGGAAGGCGAGAGACGCTACTTTTTTCTTAAACTAAACTTTATTTTGGTAAAGTGCTCAATGTGACAAACTCTGTCCCTCATACAACAAATACTACATTTTAGATCTTGCAACTCGATGTCACTTCCTAACATATTATTCAGTTCTCAGGTGTCCGTTTACATCTCATAAAAGCACCAATGCCAATTACTCGTCGTCCTGCTATACAGCTGCTTAATATGCCTCGTCTAAGTGACGCTAAGCCTCTTCTTACCAAAGTCTTTTCCTGAATATGTGTTTTCTAAGAATGCACCTGTATTGTGCTACAAGATCTAACGGATGGACAAAGATAATTGTTAATTACAAATATTACTAATATTTATTATAAATTTTATAGTTATTATAAGGATGGAAGGAGCTTGCAAACTGTAAAATAAGCTGTATATATGATACCCTTAATGATCCTAAAGAATCACAGCCATAGATTCTGGGAGAAATTCTGGAGCCTGAAAACTGCTGCACTGTTTATCCAGTCTGGAAACGAGGAGGCTGGCCTTTTGGACCTCTACATCTGCAGGAATTTGTGGCCCACCTAGTGACAGGGAGTAACCTTTCAGATAAAGCAGCCTCTGTTTGACTAAGAGCAACTGTCGGAGTTGAGGGCTGCCATAAAGTGTTAGCTGATGACACTCATAGGAGTTAGGAGATGGGTGCTCCTATACATGTTCCATAGGTTGAATTTTGCTCCCTCCTCCAAATTTTTGTTAATGTCCTAACTCTCAGGAGTTCAGAATAGAACCTAGAGGGGTCTTAGCCAGGGTGTTAAATTTTACTTGTGCTTAATGTTTCCTTCTATTTCTCAGACACCGAATCCATGTTTATAATCACCAGAACTACCTTATAATGCTAACCAAGACAGCAGGTCACTACCCTCAAGCCTATCAGTTTTCAGCTAACATGTGTGTGCCATCCCCTCCTTTCCTCATGATTTTTCTCACAACTCACAGAGGGTGAGGGAGGTGGAAAGTGGTTAGTAGTTAGTGCTAGGAGGAAAAAGTGGCTTATTTTCCATGTCTGGTAGTTTTTAACCTTCTCAGAAGAAAAAGATAAGTTCCTCAATTATCATTACCTTTTTGTAATATTAAGTTTGGACACCATATAATGTTGCTGTGTATCCAGGGACATTGCTATGTATCTTTTTTTTTTTTTTCTGAAAGTAAATAAAGTCTTAGTGAAAACATAATGCCATCTGCAGGAAATAGTCCTCCTGGACATGGCTGGTCTAGCACCAAGACCTGCCTGTGGACTGTTCTCCACCAGCAGGTGCCCATCCCAAGGTCTGGCCAAGAGTTTGGTGACAACAGAGAAGGCAATTATGTCTCTCAGCCACGGCAGCCAGAGTGATGCACTGTGAGATTTGGGGCGAAGCCAGATGAGTAAGTGAAGAGAGTCTTCTGCATAGGTGATTGTTATATTTCTGGGGAGAAACATATAATTTAGAAAGACATCTTAGGAAAGCAGAAATGAAAGAGAGATATTTAGTAGGTAACACAAGTATTTAGTAAATGTAAAGAAAGTGAGATTAAGTGGGACATAGTATTTTGACAGACTTATTTTTTCCAGTTCTGCTCCTGAAGTTTAAAGATCACCAAGGCAGGTAGTTTGGGTTATGATGTACCCGTCAAATGAGGTCGTAAGTGAAAGGCGTAGGTCACAAGTGAAAGCGGGTGTCTACACATTGGGCTGTACTGCACAGGCAAACACAGAATCCTGGAAATGTACAGACAACTCTAGTGTGTGCTTGAAGTTAATATTTTTGTACTCTAATAATCAGTCTCCTTTAGAAATAGCCTCTGTGCCCGCCCAGAAGATGAACTGTTTTTAAAAGAGCTACCATGAACATTTAACTCCTCTGTCCTCTATCCTGTCATTTTTCCTGAGATTTCATTTCAGGTAGAGTCTCAGGAGACCACAGTAAACAGTTGACATGACTCATGACTAAATCGATACTGATGTCACTGCTCTCTGTAGCACTGCAAAGAGAGGTTGTTCAGTGCATATTTTCCTCAAGAGTTATTCAGACAATGTTTTGAAATCTTATCTGATGTTGTGTTAACAAGCGATGGATCTGATTATCCTCTACCAGAAAAGGAAATTCACACAGCACATTCTCTGCCATTCCAATGATCTTGTAAAATGTCTATAACAATTGCAGAAAAAACTCCTTTATTGCAATATTTGTAAGACCTTTTAATTCTTCTGGAAGTCTTGGTATTTTTTTATACTTCATGATATTATAATTACTTTCACCATCACCATAAAAATAAGAAAAATGTAACATGTATTTAGACAAACCAGCTAGTGAGACACACTCTCTCTCTCTCCTACAAAGTAGTATTTTTATTATCTCTGTTTCACAGATGTAACTTAGACCAAATAACTTGTCCAAAGCAAATTATCAGAGTAGAAAGTTGGAATTGTCTGACTGTGAGTCAGACTGCAGCCTTAGCCACATGGCAAACTAGCTGTCATCTGAAGAGTATCTGAGGTGTTTGGAGAGAGGGCTCAGAGCCTGTCCCAGGCATCGATTAACTCCTTCCTTTTTTCTTGAGAGGTGCTGTGTCACCCCACAGAGGCCAAGACTAACCTTTTAACACTTCAGTCCTTTTCGTTTCTTTTCTGCAAAACAGCATAATTACAGGGGATGGGAAAGTATTCGTTCCATACTCATGCTGTGCCACATTTTTACATAGCTTATTTTATTCTCAGAGCCATCTTGTTAGGTTATTATATTTATTTTGGAAAGAATGAAGTAACTTCCCCATGGCCATAGTAAAGCTGCATAGACTGGATAAAAATCCAAGTCTATTGGGCTAAACACTAAATAATCCTCTTTCTAACACAATTATTATATTCTTATCTTTTTTCTTTTATCATTGGTGAAGTTTTCGAGTGTTAGGCTCCCAACACCATTTCCCCTCATAATCCTTATATTACATGATTATTCATAGCATGGTGACATTTAAGAATGCTTATAAGGACACAATAAAATAGGCCATTTAAAAAAAAAACTGAATAAAACCTACGTTAAGGCCATAGATGTTATTATGAACATGTGTAACTTTTGGGGAGGTGGGATGTGAGTGTGATGCTTACCAATCACAAAATATTACTTTGCAATGTTGAGATAACAGAGATGCTAAAGCACTCCAGGAAGACCATTTGCATGTCATTCTTCATTATGTTGCAAGGCTGATATAGAAATGTACTTTCCTTGCTCTTAAATCCTCTCTGACAGAGCATTAATAGTGTCATATAGGCAACCATTACTGAGAAGCAGACAGAGGATGGACCAAGCATAGTTAAAAAGTGGACAAGATCTGGAGGTAGAGCTAAACTCTTTTAAAAGTAATCATGTACCCAGCACTTGGGAAATGAAGTCAGGACCTTCTACCACCTCCACCATCACCACCAAAGGCATATGAAAAGCTACATCTGAAAATGTGCTAATATGTATTTCTTGGAAGGAAGTGGGACCATAGACTACTGTTTATGCCAGGCTGCAATTTATTCATCTTACTTTTTTTTTTCATAATTAATCCATATGAAAACTGTACTTTTTATAAATGGGAAATTCTAGTCTCCAAGAAATTAAATAACTTGTCTAAAATATAGTTAATATGTGACCAAGGCTCAAATTCCATTCTTTCTCCAGAATTCTTCCACTCTCCACAAAACAAAACTAAAAACTAAAAGAATACAAATAAGGAGATAAGATACCTACTGGTATACATTTATGTAAGTGGCATCAGTCAGGGCCCTTAGAGGTTTTCAAAGGGGGAATAAGAAAATGAACCCACCCTACTCATAAAATTAAGTTGCAGTTACACTGCTCCCATCATGGAAAAAGAATTTTAAAGACTCATCACTAAGAGGCATAAAGGGACTTATGAGGTAGAGATTTAAAAGTACCCACTCAAAGAAAAAGAGTACTGATCCTCGAGAGACGCTGGAGCTGTGTAGGTTTGTGGTGTCTTGGGTGGGGCATTAACACGTGTGATCTGGGATGCGACTTCCCATGTGGGTAAGGTTACATCCGGGTGCGTTAGAATGCAAACCTTTTACAGGCGTTCAGAATGAATGTGTTTGAAGTTGAGATCGCCTGTCCACTAGTACAGCTGCCTCCTTAAGGATGGAGGTCTGTGGAAGGAGGCACAACTTACAGGTGATAAGCACAGATATAGACCCAATTTTGAGGTGGATTGACTCTTTAAACCCTGAAGACTTTTTTTTTTTTTTAAGTGAGTTTCTTAGGAAGGAAAAAAGGCTTGAGTAACTGTTGGGTCTGGAAGCTGCAGTTTTTCTTAAAAGTACAACTTTAAATTTCTGATTTTCTTTGTCTCTTTTCTACCTATCTTTATTTCTTCCATCCTACTTCACTATGTATATGTATATCTCTGTCAAACTTCTGTTTTCTCGGCTGTCACCTTATCCTGGTCTCTTGTACTTGTTTTCTCTCTCTCCTCTCATCATATGGGGGCATTTTGTCACATACCGTTCTGAAAATGTGGTCCATTTCAAAATTAATGGTGAACATTTATAATCATTAGTACCTTGAAAAACCCTTGAAAAAATGTTATGGGGAAGATAAGTTGATTTACATTCAAAAGTATTTGAAAGATGTTCTTTGTAAGGTTGGATTTTCTTGTACTAATGCCAGTATGGATTCCAATCTTAGGTATGATTAGGAGCACACGAGGACTAACTGTGCTTTCTCAGCAGGGGGAATGCTCGTGATTCTTGACAGCCTACCAGATGTGTATCGTGAGGAAATGATAAAGGTACTAGTCATGCGCAGCAATCTCTCTTTCTCTTATTTAGTATAAGTCAGAACAGTATTGAAAATTGAACTCCAGCACCAGATTGCAGTGACTCCTGGCCTCTGCTTTGTACTAACGTAAGCTAAAGAGATTTGGTCTTCTTATCCTAAAAGAAAGGCATTTTTCAGGAAGAGACTCAGTGGCAGTGGTGTTATAGGTGATAATGAATTCAGAGATAAAGTTGCTAAGAAAAACCAGGCCACAATAGTCCTGAATGCATTGTTTACAACTTTATGTGATACTGAAAGGCAATAAATTATGCTCGAGTCTATATATTATTTGGAAAGCTGAAAGTGCTTATCTGAACACTATTTTAATAAAGATACAGACAAGCTCCAGATTGTTCTCTACAAATGTACTTTTTATTTTCATTTTAAGGCTGGGCAATTTGAGTAACAGTCAACAATCTTCAACTTTAAAGTATTCAAGCTTATCAGTAGGCAGAGCTTTCAAATTTTGCAAATAAATATGAAACCTTAATTAATGTCTATGAAGGAAAAGAATACATAATAAATGAATACATTGAGTGAGGAAAGGGCATTCAGTACATTATTGTATTAGAAATCTGGTTAGGTTGTATTGTGAAACTTAATTATGTTATATTTTTGATTAACTACAGAAATAGAAACTAATTGGGTTCCTGCTCTGAAATGGATGAAATTAATATACAAGTGAGAAAACACAAAGCCCTTTTAATTTAATAATGATCATTTATGACTTTAATTAAGCAGACTATCCTCCTGATATTAAGTGACTGACCTTGTATTTGTTCATTACTTTTCACTATTCCAGACTTTAGCCTCAACAAATATTTGGGATTCATTAGTCATAATTTTAGAATGCTCATGCTCATGGTGGCTTTTTTTCTGGATAGGAAAATATTACTAGAAGTCTTCTAAATATTCAGTAGAACTTCTGGTACTATTCTTACTTGACTATCCTTCAATCTGGTAAAGTTGCTGTTTTAGACCTGCCATTACGGCTTCAACTCCTCCTGGAGGTGTTCCAAAATCTTAGTTTCTCCAGAGACAGGCTGTTTCAGGACATCTTGGAGATGGAAGGTTTGGGGTAGCCCCCCAAATCACTGAAAATTGACCACCCCCCAAAAAAGCATCCCAAATGAATGCTTTACCGTAAGATTGTTCATCTGAAAATCAGCTTCAAACTCATGCGGGTCAACAACTCACTTGCTTACAGAGGACCACTGTGATTTGTCAAAAACTGTTTCCCATAGGTCTTCCTGACTAGAATGATGGTCGTGGGAATTTCTCTTTCTTTATTAATCATTTGTTTCTCTTCCCATTACTTTGCCCATACCTGATATGCTTAAGAAATGTCCTCATGAGTCTAATATGCTTAAGAAATGTCTTCATGATCCTGAGAGACAAGGAAAATGAGAGAAAAAAGAGGCTGAACTGTGCTCTTAGAAATCATGGCCCTACACATCAACAACTCCAACACCCACTAAGGTGCTGGGTGGGTGAGCACAAGGCCTCAGTTCCCCAAGGCTCTACAGATGGAAGAGACCAAATTCATTATTTGCCTGGAGAGAAAATGTAGTCTGTAGGCCACACTTTCTCCAAGGTAGTTTGTTCAGCAAAACCGTTTCAAAATCTAGCAGACAAAATAATGTCAGAAAAAAAAAAATGGAGTCCACAGTTTACATATACCTAAGGCCAAGCACCTATAACCACATGGCCAAAATTAAGTCATGTGATTTCACCACAATGCCAGCTATAATAATAGAAACATACCAATGTAAGCTTTATGTCGTTATCAGCATGACTTAATCAGATATCGACAAAGCAGTTTAAACAGCTTACTTGCCTGAAAAAATGCTAATCACAAAAGGTCAAAATACATCCTCTTTTATACTTTATAAACTGTGCTATAACTGCTTTAGGTTGGACTTCTTACTACACTTCAGTTCAAAGTTACCTGGCTCTCCAACTGTTCTTTTGTATGCACAGTGAACATGTGAAAATCCTTAATTTGGTCTGATTGTACTGTTGACAGGAGAAATACTCTTCAACTTTCAATTCTAAGTTATTGTATATGGTGTCACAGCACATATGTGTGTTATCTCCCTGTTTATCTCTGCTTCGTTAGTTATTATTTTATCTTTTGCACTACAGCCTTATTGAGCTATAGCTTGCATGCTGTAAAACTCGTTCCTCAAAATATACAATGCAGTGATTTTTAAATATATTTACAGAATTGTATAACCATCACTGTTATCTAATTTTAGGGCATTCTTATCACTCTAACAGAAAATCCTGGACCACTAGCGATCTTTCTCCATCCCCTAGCCCTAGACAACCACTCAAATACCTTCTGTGTTTATATATTAGCTATTCTGCACATTTCATATGGAATGTGATTATATGGAGTCTGATAATATACGGTGTTTTAAATCTTTTTTTACTGTAACAAATGTTTTCGAAATTAATCTTTGTTGTAGCACATAACAGTAAAGTAATCCCCCTTTATCTGAGGTTTTCTTTCTACAGTGTTAGTTATCTTCTAGTCTGAAAATATGAAATGAGATAGAATCCATGGTCACCAGAAGATGAAGACTGCCCATTTGGGTGGCTATGAAGACCCCTCCATTTGGTCTCAGAAAGACTATAATAGCAGACTGCTATATCACAATGTTTAGTTCATTTCCCTTTCTGAACTTTTTTCAGGTAGACAATGTAGCATCTCACACAATCACAAGGAGAAGCACAGAAATGATAGTTTGAAACACAGACAGAAACAGAGAATGGGAGACCATATTTACATATCTTTTCTTTATTGTTAAAGTGATTCTACTTTATTATTGTTATTAATCTCTTACTGTGCCTTATGTAGATGTTATCATAGGTATGTATAGGAAAAACGATAGTATGTGGAGGCTCCAGTACTATCTGAGATTTCAGTGGGGGAGTTGGAACACATCCCCCATAGATAAATCCAACTATGCAATTTCATTATTTTTGTATGATCAAATAATATTCCAGCATGTGATTACCCCATAGGTCTTAGTTACTTTTCTTGTTACTGAGACAGAATACCCAACACCCAAAGTTAAAAGAGGAGAGAGGTTTTAGTCCATAATTGGCTCTCTCCAAGGCAGTGCGGCATGGCGGACAGGCATCAGAGCGGAGAAATGGTTTATGGCAGGCAGAAGACAGCAAAGCAAGCAAGTCTAAGTGATCTCAGCAACTTCTTTCTGCCCCTTTTATATTCTATCTAGACTACTGGGTTTAGGGAGGTGGCAGACCAATCAGTGGACTGATTTAGTAATCACCCACCCTTAATCCTAGCATCCGTGATCTTAGCACTCACCATAAACCAATCAAACATTCTAGATCCAACCACCTCATAAAAAGCCCTCCCCTTGACCGCATGACGCTTTGTGGGGATATCTAGACACAAGCCATAGCACCATGTCTGGTTTATAAATTCATCATCAGTCACTGAATACATGAGTTATTTTCAGTTTAGGGTTATTATAAATAATTCTTTTACAAATATTCTTGTATAAATTTTTGTATGGACATGTGCTTTAACCTCTCTTAAGCTCACATATAGGAGTAGAATGGGTGGGTTATATAGGGACACTATAGTTAACATTTTGAGCAACTACTGAAGTACTCTCCATGGTGACTATATCATTTTACAGTCCTACTAGCAATGCATATGGGCTTCAACCTCTCCCCATATGCACCAACACTATTTTTTCGTATATTTTTCATTGTGGTCATTCTAGTGAGTGTGAAATAATATCTCCCGTTTGTTCATCATAGGCATCATGCTAACATCTCAATCATCCTTTACTCATCTATCTTCTGATATCATCAGATTGTCTCTTAAATAAATTATATTCTAAGTTGCTATGATGAGTTTATGGTGACTCTCACATATGGGGAAACATAATAAAAATTATTCAGTATTTGCTACAGACCAGGTCCTACTATAAACATATATTATCTCATTAAATCCTTGCAATTACCCTGTCTGTCTGATCTTACAGGAAAATTTGACAATGGTAATCAATTTTCTGAAAAGCTATCACAGTTATTTAAAACTCTACTTGTAAAACTCCAGTTTCTCCAACTCTCTTGATTTTTCCAAATATATTTTTCCATTTCTCCTATGAGTGCTTTTTATATATTTTCTCTTAACAGAGGGAATTACTATTCCAGCAGCCTTAGCACACAGAAAATGTACACAGAAAGTTCATTAAATGCACAAAACAACAGAGGATAAGGCTACAGAAAAAAATAAGGAGGCTTTACTACTTTACTATACCTACCACCCAAGCTTTCAGCTAGTGAGTTCTGTCCTCATATCCTCTAATCAATGAATTTCTCAATAAAAGTTGTGTGGAGGGCTTTTAGAGGGGAGAGAGAGAGAGAAAGGGAAGGGAGCAGAGGGGAAGGGAGGGGAGCAAAGGAGGGGAGGGGAGAGGAGGAAGGGAGAGGAGAGGAGAGGAGAGATTTAACTAATAAAATGAAAAAAACATTTTGAAGTCCGTATCACTCAAAATAAAAGTGAAGATCATGAATTGAATAGGCGAAAGATGCAACTTGCTTGCTTCATTAATGAGGCCAGATTATTTTCACTCCTGAAGGTGGCACACAAGAGAATAATTATCCAAAAAGAGTTTCTCATTGTGTATTTTTGTCCTACAACTGTTTAAAAGCCCTCTGCAAACCATTAGCAAAATGCTACCATGGGGTTTGTAGTTTGTAGTTTTCAGAAAACAACAACCAAAGGCTGCTGTACCTCATAAATTATGCAATAAGGGTTTTGAGCAAGATTGAAAAATAGAAGCAAAACCTATACTCCCAGCAGGCAAAATATTGTTTGACGTTTTTAATCATAGTGAAACATATGATCTAGTAAGGCAACACTAAAACACATTTGCATGTCAAAGAATAAGTTCTCTTTAATTTGTTGAAGTTTCTTTGTTAGCATTTCTGTTTCTTGGGGAACAATTCAAAGACATAAAGAATGTGAATAACTGTTTAAATGGTTGACAGGAGGTATGGACTCAGATGAAAATAGCTAAATTCATAATCAGACTTCGGAAGCAAGAAATTTCTGTGTAAAAAGCCATTTCTTTCCTTTGCATCTTTTTATTCCTGTTGGTTTTTGTGGGTTTTTTTTTTTCATTGTTGTTGGTTTTTTTGTTTTCTGATTGTGATAAGAGCCTTGCTATATACCTTCAAGGCTGCCCTCAAATTTGCAATCTTTCTGCCCCAGTCTCCTGACTGCTGGGATTATAGATCTGCACCATTGTGTCCAGCTTTCTTCTTTTACTTCTTTAATGCAATTTTGCTGCATTATTCTTATTTATTTTACCGAATGTTTGTTTCATTTTCAGAAGGCAAAAGAAGCTATTCAAGGGGTTGGTCAGCCTATATATGTATAATGTATATTATGTTGACTGTGCATGTATTTAAGGTTTCTACTCTATTTTTCTGTCCTAACTGAAGAAATTTACCTAATCATTGCATTTTTGGCTCTCTCCTAAACAGAAATGCTGTGATAACAGCTACAGCTTAAACTTCATGGTGTCCTCACCCTTTGTGGTTTATTCCTCTCTTTAAGAAAGAGGAGAGAAAATGAGGCTATAAACTCCCCTAGATGAAATTGTACATTTACAAGGGGTTGTGCAAACACTTAGTTCTCAGTGATAGTAGTTTTTAATGTAACGATAGATGGCTTCTTTTGCGTATATAACAACTTGTCACAAAAATAAGCTACTACCAGCAGCACTACCACCAAGAAGCAGTAATGTGCTCCGGTGGGAGTTACAAGTTAGTAAGATAAACCCATCAAAACCAGGATCTCCTCTGACAGCTGGATACTGCCCTGTCAGATGACAAAATGCTTTGACTGAGGTGTGATTATATGGTTATTTACTTTAAAAAATATTGTCAGTGAAGGGAACTGTAATCTTGAGCGCAATCTCAAGTTATTGTCAGTGCCTTGTGTATTAAGGTTATAGTAGAATGTTTTGTCATGGGGAAGCAATATATTTTGACAGGATCATGTCAAATTTGCCTTGACAAAATGCAAATCTCTTCATATGTCTGTAAAATATCACTATATTAGAGAGTAAAAGTCTGTCACCTGCTTTCTAGTTTGAATAACTCCCAGCCAATACAATACAATTAATCATTGCATTTGTTTTCTCAGGTTGATGAGATATTTCTATAATTGGAAGGAAATAAGATTATTTTAAAAGGCTATCAGAATAAAATTAGTATCGGTATCATACTGTATCACAAAACCTTTTTAATAAAGTGTTAAATTAAACTAAATGATTAGTAGTAATTTAAAATGTTAAAACAAAATAAAGGAACTGATAAAAATGTAATTTGTAATATCTTATGAAGTCTGAATTGGTGACAAAAAGATCACAGGTGACTCAAATAAGCATGGAGAGCCCTGATTCTTGCCTGTGTGCCTGACATGTATTTAACCAGAATAAGCTAGTGAATAGAATCATGCAGTGTGAGTTCTAAAATAAAATAGTTTAAATTAGTGACTTTGCACACAAACATTTATTAACTGAAAACAAAATAGGATTTTTATGTAGAAATTAGAAAACATTCTGTATGCCTAAAGTTAAATTCTAAGAATGAGCACATTGATTATGATTGAGACATCTTTATAAGTATGATAAATATATTTCTGCTGATTTAATCATTTATCAACATGGGGCGTGTGCGTGTGTGTGTGTGTGTGTGTGTGCACGCGTGTGTGTATATTTTTCCCTATTGATTTTATGCCACCCAGGAATACAATGACAAATAATATCAATAAGGTCATTGTTCTTATAAAGCTTGCATTCTAGTTAGAGTTGGGGATGGGTCAATAATAGGGGGAATAAAGGCAAAGAAAGAGAGTATTAAAGCAATTTGAGATAGTAGAAAATGTTCAGTAGAGATTAAAACCATGCCCAATTGAAAGAGGCCCACCATAAATGCAATTTTTCTTCCCATTTTCCCTTCTATTCTCTCTCTTTTTTTATTGTTCCTTCATTCCTTTCCCCTCCTCCCTCCCTTGTTCCCCTCAGACCATACTCTTATGTGAAATAAATCAGACACACATGTTTAAATACTGCACTGTTTCTGTAGTGTGAGAAACTGAAAGTGTAATTAAGGACTAAAATGTATTATATTGGGAAAAGGAAGAAATTGTTCAAATCAGTAGTTCATTTATATGCCATATCAAAACATCCTTTTGAGAGAATAGTTATTTATGAATTCAAGTAAATTTGTTACCAAGAAGGAAATAATGCTTGGAAAACTTTAATGCTATTTAGTGAACTGACTTGAGAAAGGCAGAGACTTTAGCCTTGAAAGAGGAAAGAATTGACCATGGTTAAAAAAAAAAAAAAGGTGAAAAAAATGGGAATTTGAAGAAGCTGTGAACATTGGAGACATTCCTGGAAATCCTGGTGCTATTTTTTTGTTTTTTTGTTTTTTTGTTTTTTTTTCTTTTGGTGTCACTTGCCTTTTTAATGGAAGTAAATAAAAAAGGTCTTTAAGGTACAGTAAGCAGAGGTGTCAAGGATAGAGAAAAAAGACTTGATTTGGGGTATGGCTCTGGGGCTATTTTGTTGTTGTACAAAGTTTAGTTTTTATATTAGAGTCTACTGAAAATTAAACAGTCTCAAACTTTCAAAAGTCATCCTCCCAAAAGGGATAAAGCATCATTTTATGTGGGTTTGGTAAATGGGCATTCTTAGAGTCTACACAAAGCCTTTGCAGTTAGCATGAAAGATGCAATATCTTGCTAGGTGGTGGTAGGGCTTGAATTCAGAGCCTCAAGAATGCTAGGAAGTGCTGTCCCATTGGACTATACCTGCAGCCCTTAAACAAAATTATATGTTACTAACACCTATTTGCAAAGGTTATCATGTATCTTAGATAGCTACAGAAATGATAGTATAAGGAAATACATCAATAAGAAATATTGTTATATAACTAATTACCTTGGCAATTCAAGATCTAAACAACAAAACAGAAATGAACCTGGCTTGATAAAATTTTATGTTCTGTGAAGATAGCTGTTCCCATACTTTAGATAATAGATGCTAAATGGAAAGATATTTGGAGAAGAATCTTTTCACCAAAGAGCAATGGGAGAGGCAAGAAAAGTGGGTCATTTCTTCATCTTCTTCTGCTATATTTCCAGGAACTGGTTCAGAATAACTAGTTAAATCATATTTGTTGAGTGAATGAATCAAGGAATAAGTGAATTGAGATGAAATTGTTAGCTCTCAAAAGAAAATCTTCATAAATCCATGCCAGCTGGAGTATTTGACATATGCAGATTTTTAGACAAATTATGAGTTTCCTTAGGAAGTTAATCGAGAAATAATGAATGCATTTTAGTGACCAATAAATCAATGAATATAAGGAAGAATATGCTATTGTAATTGCTGATTTTTTAGAGGCATCTACTGATAGCATTACGGACCGAGTGGATCCTTGAGTATCTGGAAAGTGAGCATGGCCAAAAGCACGACACAGCTTAGGCAAGTTGGGCTAATAACATGTAATTTCATTCTAGTATAATCTTGGTCTTGTAGAATTCATTAACTTGGAATACATGTTTTGACAACATTGACGTTCGTCTTTACCCAGTTGATAGAGGGCTCTGACTTCCCCAACAAGTGTTTCTCCAGAGGAATCATAATTCCTTGATTAATGGTAAGAAAAAAGCTACATGCTCCTTGTTACATCCACGGAGAGGCAAACCCCTTTGTTTTGTTGGATTAGATTGAAAGGTCCTCTAGTGTTGGGAGAGCACCTTCATCTTGACTGCTACTCTGTTACTTACATTACAGAAAATGCAGGTGTCTAGCCCAGTAACAGAAGCTTCACTTGGGTACATAGTGTAAAAGTTTCCTCCTAAATAATGCCAGATTCTGAATTTTCTGTGGAGCATTAACAATGGAAGTAAGGCTGTGGTTAACAGAATTCTTTTTCTTTAATGTTCCTTAAGTGTTATTCCTAAGACATCTAAGTATTGCTTTGGTGTCTCTCTGTGTTTGTGTGTGTGTGTGTGTGTGTGTGTGTGTGTGTGTGTGTGTGTGTGTGTAATGATGGCTGTGTCTTTGATTCCTGTTATCCCCCCAGAAGAGATTATGGGTGGAACAAAGTAACACTCATATTTTTTTCTTGGGCAGAAATATTGTGAAACTAGAAGACATCCGTAGAGCAAATATCTTGCTACTCAGAAGAGCTTTCTTATTTAAGAAAAGCTGCTACTGCAGTCCCCTAATCTGTTCAGAGGTGATTTTGTGTCATTTGGACCATTATAGATAGCTATCTTTTCATCTTAATTCTCATTCACACATCAATCAACAGAAATACAATATTAACCATTTCTGTTTATTCTACCCTAAATGTTTATTGGGTTTTGGAATGTGCTACAGCTAACAATTTGCAGAAAGCAATACATATAGAATAATAAAAGATCACTAGAGAAGAACCAGGTGAAATTTCAAAATATCACAGGTGCAAAGGAACATGAACAAAAGAATTGTTATGGAACAATAAACTTCATAAACTTTCTCTTCAGAAAAATGAGGGCAGGAGAAACAATAGCTACAGGGTTTTATCTAGTATTTTATTTCAAGTAGTAGTCATCATTTTCAGAGTGTATCATTCCAGTATTGCATCCTTTCCATTTGACATAGTATCACGTGACTTGCCAGAGTTACCCGGGGAATTCTTACCTGAAACTAGATAGAAGTTTCTAAGCCCTTGATGTTCGAGAACCACAACAGATACACCTTATTCTAGTCAAAATTTGTGATGAGTTTTTAGAGACTTTCTCATCTTTAAATTCTGTCCTTCGACTCCTTGTTACCGAAGGGCCTTTTCCAAGTTCCAAACTTATCAGAGTGCAAGATTCTGGGCCTAACCAATGTGCTATTAAAAGTCTAATGTAGAAACCGGGGTGTAGTGGTGCACACCTGTAATCCCAGCACTTGGGAGGTTGAGGCAGGAGGCTCACCATGAGTCCAAGGCCAGCCTGAGCTCCATAGTGAGTTCAAGTTCAGCCTGAACTGTGTAGTGGGACCCTGCCTAAAAAAAAAAAAAAGCTAATGATAAGGTGAGAGGAAACTAATTTATTTTGTATATGTATATGATGTTCTCACAAACATGAAATTGAGTAGCATCCTGAAAACACCAACCGTGGCTATGCTGTTCATTTTAGAATTTATGAAAAATAAGTATAGGGAAGAATTGAAATCTTTCAGTTTACTGATGTCTATACCTGTCTTCTTCGGGGCTATCAGGAGGGTTCTATTTAATGTGCCAAAGTTATAACATTCTAATTTAAATTTGTGCCATCATAACTTTAACAACATATAAGAACTCTGCTCCTTACATCTCTATCCATACCTCTTTCAGTTGTTTATGTCACAAAATTACATTATGAATTGTATGTTCAAAAACAACTATTTGTTGTTATTTTGAAATGTACTTGCGTCTTCAATTCTGTAGTAAACAATGTATAAATCTCCAAACCAAAGTTACAGTAATGTTAGATTTCATAATTCTCCATGCATTTATCTTTGGTGTGATCTGTGTTTCTTCATATAATTTCAAGTTACTGTCTGATGCCCACTTATTTTCCTTGTAGGTATTAGGTCTCCCTTTAGTGTATGCAGCAGGATTGATCTGGTGGTAATGAATTCCCTTAGCTATTGTTTATACGGAAGTACTTTAATTTCTCCCTTACTTTGCAAGACAATTTTTAGTTGCTATAAGCTATTGGTTATTGAGGGGGCTTTTTTTCCTTAAGACTTTAACATAGCCATTTGCTGCCTCATGACCTACAAGTTTTCGGATGAGGAATTCACTCTGATCTCATTAAAGATCCCTTGCAACCTGTGCATGCGACAAGTTCACAATTCTCCTTTCAGCAGTTTGGTTATAATATCTCCATGTGGGCTCTTCGGATTTATCCTACTTGCTGTTCTTTGAACTTCTGGATGTTTATGTTCATGGCTCATGAAATTTTTGAAAACTTTCAGCCATTTTTTCTTCAAATGTTCTGCATATTATTTTTTCTTTTCAACTTCTGGGTTTTCTACCACGTGTGTATTTGTCTGCTTTATGGTATGGTGTCTCATGGGTCCACTAGACTATTTTTCTTTAACTCACTTTCTCTTTGTTCCTTACTCAGTTATTTCATTTGTGCTTTCTTCATTCATTTACCGCTTAAAATAGTTGTTGAATCTCTTGGTGAATTTTTATCAATTATTGTTCTTTTCAGCTCTAGAGTTTCTTTTTATGTTTTGTGTCACATTATTGACAATCTATTTTGCCATACATTATTTACTTGACATTTTCCACAATTACTTTTAGGTTTCTGAACACTTGTAAGACAATGATTGGGTCTTCGTCTAGTAAATAGATCTGTCATCAGGTCTTTCCAAGGATAGGTTCTGTTGTTGTGTTTATTTACATGTTTTTCCCTTGGAATAACCATCCTTTCCTATTTCACTGTAGGCCTCAGGTTATTGCCATTGTTGACAAGTGGGCATTTGAGTCTACTAAGGTAGTAACTCCGGAAATCAGATGCTCTCTCTTTTCCAAGCTTTACTGCTTTATTTGTTTTGCTATGTTTTTGACTGATGTAGGCTGTCTCTGTGCTGAAGATCACCTTGAGGTGTAACCATAAAGTATCTTCAGGTGTTTTTAGAGAAATGCTTGAGCATACAGTTACTTTTTAAATTCCTCTGTGTATGGAGTTGCTTTTGAAAATCATAGTCATTAATATCTGGACCCCCAAAGAAGCAAAACAAAACAAATAAAACAAAAAAACAAAAAAACCCCAAAAACAATCAAGGTGAGAAAAAAGGTCGGCATTTTGTGAATCCCCTGGATTTGATTTCAGTGGGAGGGAGAGCTTGCTGCATTGGAGAGAAATTACAGTAATAGCTGCCCAGGTCTGTGTATCTACTTCTCCAGTCAGAAACAGTGATTAGAAACAGCGATCAGATCAGAACACCAGACACCGGTCTGTAGAGAACAAGACCTTTATTGCATCTCTTCCAAAACTACTTGAGGATGCATGGAAGACATCCAGAAAACACACGGACACATGTCTGCTGTAGGCTCTAAGGGAGGAATAGGTAGCTACTACTGAGGTAAAAGCTGAAAGTGACCAACATTAGACAATTTATTACACATATTTACCTTCACTTAAGCCTTTCATGATACTCTTAAGAGTCAAGATCTGGAGTTTGACTGATGGAAATGGTGTTCCTGCTTCCTTGGCAGAAGAAAATATTTTGACTTATTTCAAAATATTTTCTAAGGAAAATTTTAAAATTTTATGTATACTTAAAAAAAATAAGAACCTTCTACTATCCTTACCTGTTCATGGAAAAATTTGTTGCTAGTTACTGGAGCACGTTGTCCCATCGTTTTTTCTTTGTGTGTTGTGAGAAGGCTGGATTATAAGGGCTTAAATTCAGACACTGGAGAGTTCTAATTTTTATTCTTCCACTTACTAATTTGACAATGTAGGGGAAACTATTCACTTCTTATATTTCAAATTTGTATTTGTCAAAATGAGAATAAAAAAAACTACCTCAAGGACCTATTATGTGCTCAATTTGGAAGTAGCTTACTCTAAATGAGATAAAGTTTACACATGCCTAATCCCTAGCTTGACTTTTATAAATGCCACTTCATGTCCCTCCTAGAAGCTGTACTATCTTGTCCTACAGGGCAGTTTCCTAGAATGATGTGATAATGAGAACTGGTTATGTGGCCGGGGGTCTGCCAAGCTCTGCTTTGCTAGTTGCATATGCTGTTTTTTAAATATAGCTCAGAAATAAACTTCCTTTCAGGAAT
>PVJO010016658.1:0-41358 GCA_004026905.1 Hystrix cristata
TGTTAGACCAGCATTTCTCTTGTGATTATTTTAACCTTGTATTGTTTCATTTGTCATAGCCTTAGGAGAATAGGCTACACTGTGTACACATATATAGCCTATATATGTGTGTGCTACGTGCATACAGTTTGCATAAATACACTCTGTAATGAATGTTCACGCAGTGACATAATTGGATAAGCATACGTTTTTCAGACTGCATCTGCCACATTAAACTATACATGACTGTAGACAGGCCTTTTATTCCACTGGAATCTTATTCAGAGTCCCATTATATCAAACATAAAGAGCTGCTGCTGTGATGGTTCTGCATGTGTGGGCTGTACTTCCCCAGCGACTCCCCTTCTGTCATGTAGGGATCTGACTGGCTCTAGGGAAAATCAGTCATTGGGTACATTTTCCATAAATGCTTCTAGAATGTGGAGATGGGAAGGGAATCTGAGATGGGGGGACATGGGAGGATGGAAGGGGAAATAAAAACAACTAAGATGTGACATGTATATGTATCAGTTTCCTGAGATGAATGTAATTATCATGTACCACAGATATACTAATAAAAAAAGGGGAATATAAAATTCTTAGAAGAATTTGGATTTTTGGGGGAGTGATATTTGTAGTCAATGCTTTAGAATTCTCAAAAGTCCTATATATGAACACAAGAATGTGAGACAAATATCTCTACTATGAGCAGCTGGGTGAAGGAGGATGTGATAGTTTAAAATGCAGAGAGAAAGATGTAAGATGTGTCAAGTACAGGTACCCTAGCCACAATAAATATGTTCACGATGTACCGCAAACATGTACTAATAAAATTTAATTTAAAAAATAAAATGCATAGAGAGTTCAAAAAAACGCTTGTAGATTGAAAAGATGCCTGTCTTTTCCCCCATGCATAGGTAACCAACTCATCCCATTTTGCCTCAGAACCCCTTCAGTCTTGGACCAACTAGAATGGCTGGTCATCACTGCTTTGAGGGCTAAACACAAGTTTTTCTTTGTGATTGTTTCCTGTCGCTTATATGAGGGGAAGAAAAGAAAAAGTTCTTTTTCATTTCCTAATCTGTGAAAAAAAAGTGATAACCCTCTGAAGACAGATGTAATTTTAGTCACTTTAATATAGATATTACATAAATATGCTATTTTATAATCATTTTTCATTTTCTAGAAAGGAAAAAAATCCAGTGCAACTTGATGATGAAGGAGGCAGGACATTTCTCCGAGTCCTCATTCATCTGATTATGCATGACTACGCTCCTTTGCTGTCTGGAGCCCTGCAGCTGCTGTTCAAGCACTTCAGCCAGAGAGCAGAGGTTTTACAGGCATTTAAACAGGTAAGGTTGGCACTGAGAGTGTAGCTCAGTGGTAGAGCAGTTACCTAGCATGCTCAGGCCCTAGGTTCAATCCCTGGTTCCCCTCAAAAGGAAGACTGAATAGTTTTAAGATATGCCAAAACAACGAAAATATTGCTTATACCACCCACCATGACCTCAGTGTTGCAGAGTTAATGAAACTGCAAAGCTTTTCCTGGGGACACTTTCTATTTTTAAAGATAGAAATGGCTTTGTCTATGCCAAGACATGATCTGTCTTAGAAAGAGTTCCCCACAAGTAGCTTTCAGTTAATACCTTTAATATAAATGACAGGCACTAAGATTTAGGAAGGCACTGGTGAATAATAATAACAGTATTAGGAATTTTGTTGCCACTCCTATTATTTTGACCCCACATTTTATTGATACATTGGGGAGGACAATTAGGAGCTCTGAAATAACTACTTTGTAGCTGAAAAAAATGTATTAATCCTAGAGAAAGGAACTGTTACAGATCTAATCTTTTTCCTTGTGATCTTTGAATAAGACGTCAATTTGAGATTATTAATTAGTAATATCTGCAAGCTTATATTTCATTAATATTTATTTTATTTAATAGAGCATTTTTATTTGGAAGTTTTGCAAGAGTATGCTAATGAATGTGAAATAAAGGCAATCATATACTTATAGGCACTCTTGCATATATTTGTATGTCATAGTACACATACATTATAATAAAATAAAATTTATATTATGAAGCTTTGATTGCATTTGTATTTTTATCTACTTATTCCTGTTTCTACCTGTTTTCAAACAGAGTCTCAGAAAAATTAGTATCAACAGTGAAATTAGAGTTAGGGTATCTTTTATGATAAATTACTTTTTTAGCACTTTGAAAACTCCGGCTAGGGCACGTATTTTTTAGAAACCTTCTTCATAACATGTGAATATACTGCTTAGAATTTATAGCTACCCCTCAGTAAGTTTTCATGGTCAGTATACGTCTTAAATGTTCATAAATGTTCTAGAAATAGTGAATTCAACCAGGAAATGTTTAAAGACTGGAGATTTTATACTGAAGAGAAGTAAGAATAAAAGAAGTTGTATAAATACATTAAGGGTTGAAATTCTTCTGTTTTCAGGTGCAATTACTGGTGTCCAATCAAGATGTAGATAACTACAAGCAAATCAAGGCAGATCTGGACCAACTTCGACTGACCGTAGAGAAATCTGAGTTGTGGGTGGAGAAAAGTGGCAGCTATGAGAATGGAGAACTGGGCGAAAATCAAGCAAAAGGTAGCGAAGAGCCAAATGAGGTTCGTTTCCAAGATCTATTTTGAAATAATCCAAACAATATATTTGAAGTAAGATAGTATGTGATCAGATGCTCTACAATCAAAATTGTTCATAAAGAAAAATTTGGTTCTGATCAACAAAATGTAACATTTCCATTGTTTGGTTAGTGAGTGGTCCAAAGTTGGTCTTTGGTTAATTCTTGTCAGTGTTACTACCCCTGAAGCCATCTGTCTAAAGTTTTAGCTCTTCTCATTTCCACCATGAATACTGTAATCTGGGAATTAGGACAGTAGCAGGTAGTGGGAAGGAAGTCAAGAAATGACCTATTGAGACTCATGGAGAGACAAATTTTATTGTCACTATTCCCTGTAGCCACTTAGTGGCAGCCTATTAAATCATTTCCTTCATGATGGCATATCCTCGTATAATACAGAAGAATATCTAAAGGGAACGACACTATGCTTTAATGCCGACGTGAGAGCACTAAGAACCTATGCTTGAGCTGAAGAGTTACAGTAGGGTGCTAGTCTGGAGTCTTTTGTTGTATTGTATTTTGCTTTTAGTGGATAACTGTTTTTTTTTTCCCTATTTTACTTACCTATGACCATTATTTTTTTTTTTAACCTATGACCATTATTAAAAACAGTGTTTTAGTGGTAATGCTTACATAAAAGTAGACCAGTACTTACATCATAATTGATAATGCATAAACTTTCTTCAGTGCCTATAATCTATCTATGTTTCTATACATCTATCTATCTATCTATCTATCTATCTATCTATCTATCTATCTATCCATCCATCCATCCATCCATGTATCTATCTGTCCTTCGTGCTGGTGAATGAACCCAGCATTGCTTGAATATTAGGCTGATACCTTACCACTGACCTATCCCCTCTGTCCCTATTTATTTGTTGTTTAATCTACAAGAATATAAAAATATTCAGATAGGCTCATCTACCTCATCTTTTATGTTTGTCGGAGTACTCAAAATATTTTGGAGTGAAGAATGGTGGCAGATTAGGAATAATCAAAATGCTACAGAGTTTCAAAGGAGAATTTAATTGGTGGGCTGTACTTGTCTCAGGATTAATTACCAGTTACATACAATTTTTAAAATATTATCTTATAGGAACTTTCCCAGTGGTTTTGTGTTAGTGTACTATAAAATTGCTACCCTATGGAAATTTGTTTTATGACCAATTTGCAGGTGGGGATTAAATTTTCCATAACATATTTAAGAAAATACAGGAAAAAGTTTATTTAGTACTTACTGAGTCTACATCTCAGAGTAGACATTTTCATCGTAGAATCTCTTTTTTAAATGTTATAATAAACTTTGGAGATCACTGTAGACATCACATTTCTAAGCCTAAATAAACTGAACCTCAGAGAACCTAAGTACTTCTTCAATGTCAGTTAACTCTGTGACTCAGCTGAAATTGACACCTGGCTGTTTTTGCTGATAAAATTCAGATTCTTAATGAGAGACTGTACATTCTGAGATGATGTTTAATGATATTAAAGAATGTATTTTGCTTTCAAAAGTTAGAACAGCTCTTCCTTTTGAAAATACATATTTTGTACATATCCCAGGGAATAAATATAGTGTTGCTTTCCTTTTCAAAAAAAGTCTTTTGTTTAAAAAAAAAAAAAGTAGAACACCCTAATACTTAGAAGATGCATTATGTTCTTTAAAAGTTTGCACTAAAGAAACATATCTTCTAAGCATATAGATGAGATGTTCCATGAAGGATGTCGATTTCTAGTCTGCAGTTCTGGAGCCCAGGGGGAAGGTAGTAGAAAGAGCCTCTATCATGTAAGATATCCTTGTAGAAGTCTCACAAGCATTTTGTATTTATGTGAGAAAGAAGAAGAGCAAATGCTTTGACTGATGATGTCCTAAAGATGAGATTATAGTACATGTGGGTTATATACATAATTTCTAGAAGCTTGTTTTTAATAGAATTCGGTCAAGTTGGTATTTATTTGTTGAGTTCAGGAAAGAATATGTATGTCTTGGAGGGAGTGATTTAACGGAAATAATTAAGTATTTGCAAGGTCTGGAGGAGTAAACCTTGGAGGTCGCCCATAGACTATTGATTTCAAGGTCAAACAATCATAGCAACAACTCAGAGGTCAAGAAGCTGTGTTGGCTGCTGCCACCAACTGCTGCAGCCACCACACCATTCACACTTCAAAAGCATGCGACAAGATAACGGAACATGGAGTCCATGGGAAATGGTCCTATCTATTGGAATTTTCTTTTTAGCTCTCGCGATCCTGAGGGAGATGCTCTTCATTTTCCTTCTGGCAGCCACGTTTCACATGAGTTCATCTCATTGCAGAAGCTAAAAAGTATTTAGAACTTTGGCTGCAGGGGAATTTGGGAGACCAGTCAGGGGGACCCGAAGGATGGAAATAAATACTGAATGTCAGTTAATAATATGCAGCATAGAGATGACCATGTGTGTGTGATTAATAGCAAGGATTCAGGAAACAGATACCCCAGAATTTGCCTCTTAGTGTGACTTTGAGCAACTTGTTTTCATTTTCTAAGTTTTATTTTTATCATCTAAAAATGGACATAATGATTTTTAGCTCAAATTCCTGTAAGGAGTAAGTGTGCAAGCCTTGTGCAATGTAATGTGTCAGTTAATGTGGCTTCAGTGGGAAAGTATAAACAGCTCCTTAGAAGAAAATTATGTCACTGAATTTTTGCAAAAGTCTGAAATGTCAACCTAGAAGGTTAAAGATTAGTAGAATAATAATGTCTCACACATGCTAGGCAAGTGCTCTACTACTGAGCTATATCCCTAGTCCTTTATTTTTTCTTTATATATTTGGAAGCTGTTTTATTAGATGCATGTACATTTAAAATATTAGTGTTATTTTTACTGCAGAACAAAATTTATTAGATGAGAGTTACGTTTTTCTCACTTATGAGGATATTGTTCCTTGTCTTCTGGCTTCCATTTCTGCTGTGGAGAAGTCTGTTTGTGTTGAATAGTCACGCTTTAATTTTGAAACTTGAACTATGTGTATATTAAAACATACCGTATTACTAGTATGTTACTGTATTACTAGTGTGTTACCGTATTACTAGTGTGTTACTGTATACTGGTTTCCTTCTCAGAGTTTTCATATCCATGACTTGGTGCTATCTCTATGTTGAATCAGTTCTTGAGACTCATCCAACTCTCTCTTCAGCTTTGTTGTATTAACAGTGTACTCCACTAATTGAATTTTTAACTATAGCCATTATGCTATTTCATACCCCAAATTCGATTATTATTCACATCTGTTTGGCCATTTTGATCATGCTTTATGCTTTTTAATTTTTGTGATTCCATATGGCTGATTTATAGCCTGTATGTAATACTTCCAGGACCCGAAGTAGTTATGAATTTCATGGTTCTCACTTATGGTCCTCATTTCATTATATTTTTGGTCATTTTTGATTATCAATTCATATCTTTTCTGAGTAGACTTTAGAGCATATTTAGATGTAGAGAAAAATTTCACAGAAAGTTCAGAGAGTCCTCACATATTTCCTCTTCTCTCCTCTCATTTCCCTCTATTATTAGCATCTAGGATTAATGTGGTACATTTGTTCTAATGGATGAACTGATATTGGCATATTTTTATTAAGTGCAGTCAATTGTTTGTTAGTATTCACTCTTTGCACTGTAAATTCTGGGGGCTTTGACAAGTGCATAATGTCATATATCTGCCACTGTAGTGCCTTGCGGAGTAATATCCCTGCCCTACCAACCCTCTGTGCTTCACCTCCTCATCTGTCCCCCTGAGCCCCTGGGGTCCCTGGCAACCACTGATCTTTTTACGGTCTCTGTAGCTTTGGCTTTGACAGAATGTCATAGAATTGGAATCATGTAGTATACAACGTTTTCAGAATGGCTTCTTTGATTTAGAAATATGTATTTAAGGTTCATCCATGTTCTTTTGTAGCTTAATAGCTCATTTTTTTATTCTCTGTATAATAGTCCATTGTATGGATACACTACAGTTAGCTCATCTATTCACCTATTGAAGGATGTCTTATTGTTTCCAGTTTTGGGCTATTAGAAATAAAACTGTTAGAACCATTTGCATGCAGGCTTGGAGCCTATTATCTTTTTGACCTCAGCCCCAGTTATGTTCCTCCCTTAGTGAGCTTGTGATTGCCTAGGCCTGATGCCAGGGGGCGCTGCTGATCTGGGACCACATTGTTCCCTTCCTGAATATTCTTTGGACGGGAAATTTGGGTCATCTCCCGAAACTTGGTGCTGGCTCAGGGCTTACTTACTTCCTGGGTTGTACAGCTGGTATTGGCTTTTGCCTTCTAGGATCCTCATCTTCTGGCCTGGTAGACTGGAGTCCCTGATCTCATTTCTAGTTACTTTTTTTCCCTTGGGGGATGGGAGTCCCTGGGAGTTGTCCTCCTCTTTTTTAAAATGTGAGTTCAAAAATATACTTAAGATGGATTTATATCTAGAATCCTGTTGTTTTTAGTTGGAGGGTACTTTTCAATTTTAAGTTAGCTATTCTTACAAAATTCCTTTGGAAGTGCTTATTTTGGTGGTTAGGGGATTTCAAAAATTTTTTGCTGTTGTTATGAACTTACATTCTTTGGAACTTTATATGTGAAATTCTTTTGAGGCCTGTGTTTAATTTAGAGACAATTTCATTTGCTTCTGTGAAGCATTTTGAGACACTGCATTCTGTAACCATATTAAATACAATTTTTGGTTTGGGGCTCTGGGGCCACTTTATTAGTGGAAATTACAGTCCTAAACCTTGAGTGAAAGTGAGATTATCTTTGTATGTAGGTGCCTCAGTGGAAACTTCGAACAGAGCCAAGGCTAAGATCCTACCTCTTGATGCTTCCGTGGGCTACATCTTTGATTAATCACTGGGGTGTCTACCTTTGGTATTCTTGGCTTTGTTTTAGGGTGTGTCTCTCTCTTTCTTTCTTTTCTTTCTTTCTTTTTTTTTCTTTCCTTCTTTCTTCCCTCCCTCATTCCCTCCCTTAATGTGAGTTGAACCTAGCACCTTCTCACTGAGCTATATCCCCAACCCTTTTCAAGATTTTTATTTTTAGGCAGGGTCTTGCAAAGTCACTAAATTGTCCATCCTGGGCTCAAACTTGCACTCTTCCTAGCTTTCCAGAGTGCTGGGATTACAGGCATGTGCTACCATGACTGGCTTGTTGTAGGGTTTCTGGTTTATCTTCCATCTTTCTGAGCATGTAAACTTTGTTTCCTTTATGTGTGTGTGGAGTGTGTGTGTTGTGTGTGTGTGTGTGTGTGTTTGTGTGTGTGTGACATATTAAAGCTTAGAATCCCTGTTATCAGGTATGGACTAAAGCCCTTAGGGTCAACAATGAAATCAGTGCTTGAATAATACTTCGAAATTTTTATATGCTTTCATGGTACATAAAAGATATGTGAAATATTGTATCCATCACTTTTAGATATCTGGGCTGGGTTTCTCTGAGAGCTTCACCATGTTCTACTCGAGAGTTCTTAACAATAAAGAGATCTTTTGCGTTTTGAATCCATATTATTTGTGTCTGTTATGTCTTGTCATGACGCTAGGTTTGAGGCAATATGGACCAAACCTGAACCTCCTCTACTTCATTGGCTGTTGTTTCTCCAGACTAACACAACTTCTTTAAAACATTCTGTTTGACATGACACTTCGGACCCTTTCTCATCATGCTCATTCACCATTGCGTACACTTGAAATTTTTGCACATTTCCTTTCTTAAAGTGTGATATTTGGAATTCAATCTAATATTCTAGATATGGCTCTTGGCCTCCAGGATTGAACACATGAATGAACACCCATAAAAGCATGCGACAAGGTAGACACAGATCTGATACTGAACTGTGTAGTACAGAAAGGAGAGGATCACTGTGGCCTTCTGACTTGTAAAAGGCCTATCATAGGCCTGTTTTGAAGAATGAAGAACAGTTAGTTAGCTAATGTTTTCGAAAAAATAACAACAAATTAGAGTAAGGAATTTGTATTTTAAATGATGAGAATTGAGAATCTCTGATGATTCTCGGGTAGGGATCTTACAAAATTTCATCTAGTAGAATCCAGAATGGTTTAGAAGAAAGGAGAACAAGGTGGGAAACTAATGAGGAGCCTCCTGCTTAAAGTCAGGTGTGAGGTTATGAAAGCATGAGCAAGGGAGGTAACACTAGCAATGCACCCAAGTAGATTCTGAGAAGCCAGGAGAATGATACATTTATAATGGATTAATTTAGCAGGACAAAGATGAGAAATTATAAAATTACTAACATATACACAACCAAAAAACCTACATTATGCAATGGAACAGCAGTCAGAGATAGGGGCAGTGCCTTGTAAACAGGATGGAATATATCACAGGATCAATGGAAACAGCCAGTAGCAGGCAGCAGACGCTCTAGCCGACCATACAAATAATAATCCTTTGTTGTTCTGTGAATCTTACAAAGGCTCCACACACAGGGCCATTGGCATTGTTTTTTTTTTTTTTTTTTTTTTTTTTTGTGGTGCCGGGGATCGAACTCAGGCCCTTGTGCTTACAAGGCAAGCACTCTAATCAATGAGCTAAATCCCCAGCCGGCATTGTTTTAAAACAGCTCATAATGGTCTGGCTTTGTGTCTGCTTAGTTATCAGAGGACTAGATGACAGTGATATGATTCTTCATCTTGGTAATTAAAGAAATTTCTCAAAAACATAATAAACATTTCTTTCCTCTTCAGTAATAGATTCTGTATAACATGTGGGTGATAAAGGTGAATTGACGGTCCATCTACCAATTTGAACAAATCTCAGTGTAGGATCCAAAGTTATTCCATTACTTCTGTTGCTCTCTGATAAATAAGGAGGAGAGTGACATGGGTTTGGTCATCCAGCGTGGGCCTTGCATCCCTGGTGCCTATGAGCTGTCCTATCTTTTACATATCACAGCATTTCCCTTCCCTTCCCAGGCATTAAAACACTGCATCACAATTTCCGAAAGCTTAAAAGCTGGAATATAACAAGTTGACAGTGTTAGTAGCATTAGGAGAAATTACTCATTCATCATGCCCATGTATGTGTTGACTTCTAAATGTAGAAGGAAAGATTAACTCAGGAAACTGTATCCGAGTGGGTCAAGTCAGGATTGCCCTGTATGTTTATCCACCTCTTTATTTAGGCTGGAGAAGCAGGTCACTTGGATATCAGAGGTCTCCCAAGAGAAGTCCTTGCTTATGTTATTTATTTTAGTTGTTTATTTTTCTTACAATGGTTTTGCATCTTTATTTGTATATATGTCTATATCTATCTCCCACTTGAATATGGTTTCCAGCTTCTTTTTAAAAAATTACCTGTACTCTCACAATTTAAAGCCTGATGTTTAAACCATTTATCTAGTTTTTACATTGAGGACCATATAGAATATTTTCAAGTTTTCTACTTGGTTCTTTTTCATATCCATCTATTTCTAGATTCATATTTGCCTGTTGATTTTTTCTGATTTTTAAAATTCTTTTAATGGATGTGTGACGTAAGGAACAAAATTAACTAAAAAAAAGTCTCTGAGGACTCACCCTGGGTTGTCTGGTCAAAGGGCTGGCTGAGAATGGGTGTGTTGAGAGGGAAACCCTCTCTTCCAAGCAGCTGCAGACTAACTGCTTCTCAGGGGACCTGTGGGCTCCGCCCCCATCCCTCAGCTAGAGCAGTCCAATTTCAATCGATCCTGTAGCCAGTGTTCCTCAGAAATTTCTATAAACAGTGGACCCTCCTGGTGCTGAAGCAACTTGTATGAATCTTCGTTGAGAAGGTTATTCTTAAAATTGCCCTATAAGAAATTACTGTGGATACGGGAGGCACTGTTATTTGGAAATTGAAACCACACTGGGGTGTCTGGCAATATAAGCAGCCCTTCTCTGCTGGGTGAGAGATCTGGGGACGCAGGCCTGATTTTCTCTTCCTAATGCTTGACTTGTAGTTTCCTCTTCCCCCAAAACCCACCTGGGCCATGCTGAGTGATCCTGTGGAATCTCCCTGGTCTCTTTTGCTCATTGCAGCAACTGCAGAGGGCCCCACCTGTGCAAGAGCTGCTGTTCCTTCTTGTTTTATGGTGGTTTTAAGCACACTTAGTGGTAGGTCCTTTTGGAGATTTCCTGCTCTTACTTTACTGGAAAATGATAAAGTCTTCTTACTGTTGAGTTTTTGTGTGTCTTTTCTAGCATTAACATCCCTCATAGACATTTGCATTTTAGTTTACAGCTTTATCTTAATTGTATCTATTAAATGTTTTACTTAGTTACAAATTAATTTGTTTCTTTTCTCTCTTCCTCCTTCCTTCCCTCCATTGCTCTTTCTCTGTTTTTCTCTAGGCACAACTTCTTTCTCTGATTATGAATTTCTGTTACTTCCATATCCCATTACTCTTTAAGAGCAAAATCTGTCTTCCAGTCTTTGAGAACTGCTTCTGGTCTTCTTTGCTTTGACAAATTGGCAGAGAGACAATTTCCTCTTGAGGGATACTTCCTAAGACTGCTTTTCCAAGTAGGAGCACTTGATTCTGCACAGTGGGAAAATTGTTCTACCTAGACTTTGTTTCTGCAGTGTAATTTACAATTGATGAGCTGAGTTTGTGTGTGTGTGTGTGTGTGTGTGTGTGGACTCAACTCAGGGCCTTCTCATTGAGCTATACCCCCAGCCTTTTAAAACTTTATTTCGAAGCAGGGTCTTGCTAAATTACTAAACTACCTAGGCTGGACTTGAACTTGTGATCCTCCTGCCTCTGCCCCCCAGAACACTGGGATTACAAGCATGTACCACCACACCCAGCTGACACATTGACTTTTGACAGCAATGACTGGCGGAATGTCAGATCTTTCATGGCTTGGCATAGAGAGTTCATGGGTTTTAAACATAAACTTGCAACTTGATCTGACGAATAAGAAATGCTATGGTAATTTCACAAAGAGATTCTATTCATTAATGTTGGGCAGTTATTTCTTAATTGTCCTTTTTAGACTCTCTTTACCTCTATTTTTGCTTCAGACCACACTGTATAACTAAACTTATTTGTTTATATCACATCACTTATCTGAGCTAATGCTACTCAAGGTAGTTGCCAGAGGTGAGGAGCAGTCAGCCCTTCCATACATCATATGTCTGAAAAAAGTAAGTTTTGGTTTTTACGCAAAAGTTAGTTTTACATATTCTCATTCTACTTGGTTGTAACGCAGATTTTAAAATGTAGTGCTCAGACTTCCTGCATTGTTATTTGAATTACTTCCACCATAAAAGTCTTTTCTTCGAGCCTCATTTATAATTAATCCTGCTTTTAGCTTGAATTTAGCATTTCCCTTTGTGTTAAAAGAATAGTTATCTGACGCCTCCCCCATGCTTTCCCCATTCACCCTCACTTCAATACAAATTGTTATTAAAGATTCTAAGTTCCTGTATGGTTTATCAGCGAGTGTCTTAGAAGAGAAGAATGAAAGTTGACACATTCACATCAGAGCACGTGTTTATCGTTGGATCGGGCCTCTGCATTTCAGTAATGACTGCTTGGTAAAGAGTAAGTCTAAAAGCGAATGCCGATTCCTGTGTCACGAGTTCTGCATGTACAGCCTCATCTTACAGCCACATCCGGGTGTAAAACCGTGTCCTGTGATCAGGACTAGGAAACCTTCTTCCCATAACGCATCACATACCAGAGATACCCTCCAAGGTTCTGGTAGGTCACTGTTTCATTTCCTGTGCACTGCTTTGTTGTTGGAAGCTGCGGTGTTGCTGAAAGCGTCTCGTTTGTCATTTATACATTTTATATAGTACTGGCTAGTTTTTACTTGTATTTTATATAATATTTTACATAGTACCGTGGTTTCCATTGAAGCACTACTGGGATAAGATGGCAGTGGTGATGCACATCTGCAGTCCTAGCTTTTGGGGAGGCTGAAGCAGGAGGATTGCTTGAAGCTGGGGGTCAGGTGTCAGCCTGGGCAATGCAATGAGATACTGTCTTTAAAAAACTCCTCTATATAATGAGTTGCTGTTGCATTTTTATGAAAGCAATTAGTTTACAATAATATATATCTGTGATCCATATATGCCCTGTACTTTCTCATAGGGATGCACATTTTTGTTACCTTATTTGTTGGAGATTCAGACAGTAAAGGAGATTTCAGGCTTTTTCTTGGAAATCAGGTTAAACATCATCAAATACTAACCCACGCGACACCAGGAAGCACTAGTATTTGTCTTGTGACAGAGGGGGAGGGGAGCAGGCTCTGGGTAAGTTAGGGATGTGCATTTATTCTTTAGTAGGGAAGGGATTTGGGCCTGGGCTGAGGGGAAGTCTAGGGCGACATTATCTGCCCATAGTGGGGACACAGCTTTTTCAGGCCATCGTGGGTCTTGGCACAAGCCTTCAAGCAGCCTTTAGCACCACCCAGGGAAGCAGAAACCCTCAGCCATGAGACCACGAGGTTCGGATTAGCTTTACATGTGAGGGTAGATCAGTAGATCTAGGGTAATTTTAGACACCCTGAAACCCCTGCAAGATGATCTGCACAGTTCATGACGTTATTCAGAGCAGAAAATTGTCATCCCACAGAGGTTATCCTTACATTGTCTGGAGGGGGAGCATCTATTTCAATAGTGTCAACCAAGTTAGAATCTGACAGACCGATAAAATCTAAAAGGCTTAGATGTCTTCTCCTTATGTTTTGGAGGGAGATGGCCAAGGTAGAAAGAAGGTATTTGGCGCCTGAAGTTGGGGGAGCCGTGTTGGTTATTAATAATGCCACCGATTGGGTTGAAGAGAGGTTACAAGAAGAGAAGGCTTGCGATACAGACGGCGAAGAGATCGCTTTGCAGCCTTGCTGACTCAACAGCTTCTCCAGGAAGGGCCTCCTGCAACCCAGCGGGGTGGGGATGAATAGGAGGCATGCACGGAGCTATTTTCATCATGCAGCTGCAAATGCCGCCAGCTCTACGTGGTAGGATTTGGAAAGTACTATTTTTAAAAGCACGATTGCCCTTGCTTAAATCAAGAAGCTGGATTCCCATTAATTGGTGCCAGTGTTTAGTTTGCCATGTAGTCCACACAGCATTATTTTATTAAATTATTTTTGTTATTGCTATAAAAGTTTCCTTGCTCCCCTCACATACATTTAAAAAAAAAGAAAACAAAAGAAGATTGGGAGTAACCCCTGTTTTGAAGCAGTTTGCCTTGAGCCCTCTTGCCCACCAATTTCTTCTTCTTTTTTTTTTTCTGTAATTTTATAATTTTATTCCTCAGCTTCCTGTCTTGAAACACAGACCTTCCTCCCCTCTAGTGTGAATGTCCCCATTTTTCAAGGCCCTGGCTCAGCCTCCTCCCTCCTCCACCTCTGATGACCCAGTCCCAGGATATTTGTCTCAGCTGCTAATGTTCCACCACATGTAGATGGCACTCTGTAATTTACAAAGCACATTCATGGTGATCTTCTCATCTTTAGTCTCACAGCCAATCTGCAAGGCAAGGTTGATCGTGCCCATTTTATAGAGGAAGAACTGAGGTTTGGAGAGGTGAAGTCACTCCGGCACAGTGTTGCCCGCCAATTTCTACACTCTTCTTGCCATCTTGCATCTGAAACTCCTGTTTGTAGCTGCCTGTATAAAATTGCTCAATTCAATTGTTTCATGTATTCCATTAGAGGAAATAAATTGAGGTTGTCCAGATGGTACGCAGCAGTTACAATAAAGTACAAGTACTGTCAGAGCCCAATATTTATTCTTCGTCGCCATTGTCCAAGGATCAGCGCATGCACTGTCAGCATGGCACAGTCCTCAATGTTACACATGTTTTTTCTTAGACCTGCTCAGCCCTGGGACTCTGTGGTAGTCATAGTTCTATATTTTGTACTTTTCTAATCTTTTGTCATTAGAATAAATTTAGGTTTGGTTTTGGTCGCTGAGGTAGGACTAAAGTTGTATAGGATATAAAGAATACGGTCAATTTCTGTCCTTTGTGGAGGAAAACTTTTGAAACACCTTTATTTAGAGCATTTTCAGAATAAAAAAAAAACAAAGCCTAACTTTAGTTATATAGTTTATATATTTCTTAAATTCCCCTGATCACTGCTTTGAAATTATGTTGTATGGACTGATACTTTTGTTCAGCTTAAATACATTGAATTATTTTCTGAAATTAAAAGAGATTGTTTGTTGGATTCGCCAGTGCTGATTTCTTTTGTTGGCTGCTGGAAATTTAAAATTAAAATAATAATTCTTCATAATTTCCATAGTTAACACAGTTTAGCATTATCTATATCTTCCCTGGGGTTCAACTAAAGAGCATAATTTTTTTTAATTTAGTACATTTTGCCCAAGATTACCTTTCTTAAAACAAGACTGTTGCTTTTACTTCAGGTCATTGTTTGAAAAACAGGTTGAAATATATGTGCCGAAGCTTTGCCTGTCTTTTTAATTGCTTTTTTTAAAGTTGATGTGTATCAGAGAAATCTTTTTACCTTAGAAGCTTTGTCAATCTTTGAACGTGATATCTTCATCCTGATTTGTGATATAGATTTACTTTTCTTTATTATTTCTTTATTTTCAGAAAAAAACAAAATGGCCTTTAAAAATTCAGCCTCCACCTTCATGACCAGAAAAAAGAAATTTAATTATATTTCTGGCTTTTGCAATTTCTGCTTTTCATCAATAAGTTATTTTGATATCAAACAGAAAGCCTATTTGTGTCATTCTCTGACCTCCAGTCTTTCCATCTAAATAGCTTTTTTTGTCTTAGCCTCTTGGACTGTCTTTCCTTATCCACACTGGCTTCATTTACAAAAATAGCTTAATATTTTTTGTGGCAACTTTTTAGGATTCATGTAATATTTAGTGTCTTACGGACCATATCTCACCCCCTTCTTTTTAACCTGGAATGGAATTGCACAGTTTTCCTTTCACTGCTAGCGTTATGACAGCTGGTGAGACAGCCCTGGAATCTGTGTTAGTGAGGTTTTTGAGGCTTTCACTATCATCTCTGTTACCTTTTTCAGTTCCAGTTCTGTTGAATGAAAGAGACATACGATCAAATGGTAGAAGGAAATGATGAGGGTATCATGTCATAATGAAACAAAGAGAACAGAGTTTAGCAGAAATGGGAATGAGCCACAGTGTCAAATGCCAAAGAAGATTTTAGTAATTGGGAGTCATTGGTATGTAAAACATCTTTTAGTGCAGTTCAGCTAGATGAGTCTCTTGAGATGATTGGTAAGAGCAATAATCTGAGAGGCCAGACCACTTTCCAGGATGAGCAAAATCATTGAAAGTGCTTGGAGAACCTCAGCCTGCCCGTATTTTCAAAGACATGGAGATCAATCAGTAGAGGGTAGAAAATGCTTGTGTGTAGGAAACAGGAATGCCAGAGGAAGAGGAGACAGGGGAGTGAACTCTTCAAAATCCGTGCATTAGAACTTTTATTCTTTGTGACACAGGAGGGAGGGTAGACAGGTTCATTGGTGATGCTGGACCTTTCCAGGTGGGGAAGAGGAAATGCCATTTAGAGGAATTTCCATCTGCTTACAAATGGGCGCATAGGTCACCTGCGGAAGTGGTCAGACTGAAAACTGCGCAGTATTTGCCAGAAGAGGAGCAAAAGAGGAAAACAAAGCTGATCACTGAGTGGTGCTGGCTTAAAATGGATCACCTCACTCTGAGGCTTGAAGCCTTCATCAGAATTCACTAGCAAGAAAAGCTTTTTTTTTGTTTTTTCCTTTCTTTCTTGGTTCATGTTAATTTTGTGTTTTATCATGGAGCACAGTGGGAAAACCAGATGAAATGAAATTATATTGACTGATTTCATGTCTCTTTATTACTTCTTCTCGAGCTTATGCAGGGGTCCCTTTTAACTGTGAGAGTCCAATGCCATCAAAAGGCAGAAGTTTAGGGTGTTTGTGACCCAAATTGAATTTGATGTTCATCCCAAAGGGAGTTTTATACTTACTATAAACCTGAGAGGTAATTGCCCAGCCTTTTGCAATATGCACTATCAGTTCTTGCCATTTTCTGTGTGGTATTATGTTTGTTCCTGCTGCAGGACCTTTGGCAAAGGAGATTTGTCCAACTGACGAGTCTTCCCTTGCCACCCAATGTCCCTCATGCTTAGCTAGGTAGTTTCTACTTTTGAAGACCTTGGTTTAAACTTGACCTCATTCATAAAGTTGTCTGAAGCTGTAGTTGTTCTCTTTCTCTCGATAGTGAATTCTGCTCCGTTCAAATCTTCTATTTCATCCTATTATCTTAAGTATGCTGTAATTTTCTTGCGAGAAGGAGCGTATCTTCTATGTCTTTTAGATCCATTCACCACAGTCTCTTACTGGCACATATTAAGTCTTAATATTTGTTCTAAAGGGAAGTATTTGTAGTTGGTTTGTTTTTTTTTTTGTCAAATATGGCAATTCCAAAAGTTGATATTTAAAAAATACTCTCCTTAAAATATTTGCTTTTTATTGTGGTGCTTCAGATAACAACTGTTATAATTATTTTTGGCATTTTGGTTATTCTTAATAAGCTTTATATGCAGTGATTGCAAATATTATTTTTAATACAAGTTTTATTTTCCTTTGCTCATTTTGATGGCTCTGTACATGCTTGATTGGCCCCTAGTCGTGACTCTTGAGGCTGTCATGGTAACCCAGCAGAGCATCCCTGGGTTAAGTTGTTCTTTCCTCCCTTCCCTGAGAGGTACTATTGTGACATGCTCCTCACTATTTCCATATACTTTATCTCTCATGATAAAACTATGTCTCTTATGCCCTGGAGTTTTCCTGTTCCTTCTCATATAAGCAATATAAATAATGATATGCCTGAAACGTGTGTATGTGTAGACACACATATACACACACACTAACAAGGTATATAACTTTATGAAAAACTTAATTTATTAATTATTAATAGCATTGTCTATCTTGTAATTTGGTTCGTATTACGTCGTGGTAATTTCTATAGTTCATTCAAGTCACAGAACATTTTATTCAATAAAAAAAGCACAAAAAACCTATTCTGGTTGAAAAACAAATTTATTACAAAGTAATACCAACTTTATTTATTACAAAGTAAATAAACTTATTACAAAGATACATGTGGCATAAAATATGTATTTGTGTTTATTTTAGGAATCAAACATTTTAAGTCCGGTGCAAGATGGAACAAAAAAACCTCAGATTGACAGCAATAAGAGCAATAACTACCGGATTGTAAAGGAGGTGAGCAGCTAGAAGATGTTTTTATACAGGTTTACATTTGCATGGCAAATACTGTTTAGCTTATACTTAACATTGCTGTTTCTTAAATTTAATGCTTTCCTTCTTCTTTTGAAGATTTTGATTAGGCTGAGTAAACTTTGTGTACAGAATAAAAAGTGTCGGAATCAGCACCAACGGTTACTGAAAAATATGGGGGCCCATTCTGTGGTGTTGGATCTTCTGCAAATACCCTACGAAAAGGTTTGTCCCTAGCAACTTTTTTCTTTAATTTTGTTTTTTAGTACAATTTCATATGTATAGCAAAGTTATAAGGAAGTTTTTTTTCCTTTAATTATTTGAGAGTAAGTCCTTCACTGATGCCCATCATCCTTCAGCCCTGCAGTGTGTATTTCACAGAAACAAGGGCACGGACATGCTCTGTGTAACCGCTCTGCAGCCGTCCAGATCAGGAAAGAGAGTGACATTTTACTGCCATCCCGTCCCACACACCATTCAGACTTCTCCTGTTGTGCGAGTTGTATGCTGTCTGACCGAAGCTCCACTGTAGAAACATACACTGTGTGGTTGTCATATCTATTTAAATCTCATGCTGGCAGTCTCATGTTATTACAGATATTTTTGCAGGTAGCCAGTTATTTTGAAGAATGTCCTCTTATTTGGGTCACCACTTGTTTCTTCATGTGACTAAATTCAGGGATGCATTTTTGTCAGGAACGTCACAGAAAGATGCTAAGTTCCTTCCCTTGCCTCCTAGTAGGTGGTACATGGTTTTGAGTTATCCCATTATTAAGGATGCCTGCTTTGATCACTTGATTCTCTGCCTGGATTCTCCACTGTGAAGTACTCATTTTCTCTTTGTAATTATTAAGTACTTTGTGGAGCGATTCTGTGAGACTAAGTAAATATTCCATTCTTTTACTAACTTTTAATTCATTCACTTATTGTTTTTGGTATGGACATATGGATGCTAATTTTATTCAATATGTTATAATTGGTTTCCATTGTAATTTTGTTTCTCAGATTATCCTAGATTTGACCAGTGAAACCCCTTCAAGCTAGATTCCCTATCCTGTAACATTCCCTCATCATTCTGTGGGTGTGTTCTTGCTTTCTGGCACAGTAGAACATTCCAGTCTCAACTTGTTTTCTTCCTGCTCCAACCCAGTTCGTGAAGAAGTTCTTGTTCTGGGTGGTGCAGAGTGCTGTTTTAGAAAGAGTTCTGAGAACTGAGTGTGCTTATTGCTCTCAGGATATTGCCCCTCTGGGGCCTCTAAATAGACAAAGGCAGGGAATATGCATGCACATGTGTGTGTGTTTATGTGTGCACTTATACACGCACACACACATATATGCATACACACAACAAATACAAATTCCATTTACTTTCTTATCTACCTATACATTATTGAAAACCATGGTTTTATACCAATAACTCTTAATTTCAAAATCCCGAGACTTGTTTTAGTTTCTTCTTTCCCATATTGCGTCTCCACTCTCTAGCACTGGAAGACCTACCCTCCTGTTGTCTGGGTAGTTGTTTATTAATATCTTGTGTATAACTAGTCTTCTGTCAGGCTATTGGCCCCTGCACCTCCCTTGGGTGCCAGCACACTAGGCCAGACCCGTCTGTGTGTAGATGTCTCCCCACTTGGGCTTTCCTTGGGTTGCCTGCCTCCTCCCATATCAGTTACTATTAATGTGTGTAAAATTGTAAGTTATGCCGTACCTAAGCTGGCACAATTCAAGCTGTGGTAGAGAACGCAATAGAAGTGTTATTGAAAGACAACAGATGATGTTAAATCCTTAGTATTTATTATCCAAATTACTTTTCCTAATATTATAAGATGGACATGGGCAGATAATCAATTCCTTTTTTCTAATAATATAACTGAAGCACTGAGAATTTTGCTCCTACTTTGTTCTTACCTGTTTGCTCACGTTTAATAACTGGATTGTTCAGAAACAAAGAATACAGTGAGAGTTCTGAAAAAACATGGATGTAGTAGCACTGGCCTGGATGATTTTCTTCAGTGCTGGCCAGTGTTCAGTGGGAATCAGGTATTTCTGTGGTTGAAATATTTTTATAATCGTCTAACTAACTATTCCTCAGTTATCAAGGTAAAAGAGCTAGTCAGTTTTGAAATAAAAATTCCCATGTTTTGGTTATGAATGGATGGAGTTTTCTCTAATTAATAGTCTCTTCAGTGATGGGGAACCTTTTAGAGGTTTCAGCGATAACAAACAGCCTTCTGTGGCACATGTGCCATAGGTTTGTACCACTGGTCTATTTAATTCATTCCTGTTTTAAATATGAAGAAATGGTCTTTTAATGACCTTTGGCTTCGTGTTTAGTTATAGTGGCATAAGCTATAAACCCTTGCATTAGGAAAAAAGAAAATGTTTAATTCATTGAGTATAGACTGGCACTCAAAACATGAGTTCCTTCTGAAAGTGTGACATGGACTATAAGAATAATGGGATAATCATCTACCCATGAAAATTTGAGATAGTTTCAGTGATGTTGTCCAACATCCATCCATCTTTAAGAGGAGAATTTTGCACTCTCTATAAATTAATTTTGAGACCTAAATTTCTTTTCAGATTCCTGTAAGGTAATGATGGGATATGATGAGACCTTGGAAAATGACAGTGAAAGGGGAAAGCAACTGAAGAGTATATATGCTAAGAGCAGGACAGCAAAGAAGGAGGGGAAAAGAGGAGGGAAGATGGCAAAGGGGAAAAGGAAAAAAGGAGTGAAAATAAGAGTCAGAGCAGGTAGACATAGGAGAGGGAGGAATAGTGAGGAATTCATACAAAGAGACAAATTTACAGGGTGGGGAAGAGAGGAAGAGTGAGTGGAGAGGAGGAAGAGTGAAGGCAAAGCAGGAGGAAGGGATGGTGACAGAGGAGAATGAGTAGGAGACAGACAAGAAGGTAAGAGAGGGGAAGGAATGGGTGTAGGAAGGAAGAAGTATGAGAAACAGGTGGGTACAGAAGGTAGAATAAAAGAAACGGGATAAAGAAACATAACCAGACATACCTATGGACACGCTGGATAAAGGAGGGTAGTTGAAGGGAAGAATTAGAGGGCCCAGAGGGTACAGCAGAGAAGGGAGGAGAAACAGAGTGAGGGAGATTGAGAGGAAGGGAGGGAGGACAGAGGAGGTGAGCCAGGAGAGGAAGGGAGGGAGGACAGAGAGCTGAGGCAGGAGAGGAAGACACAGCTGTGCCCAGAGATGTGGTAGACAAGCACAAAGATGGGGAGAAAGGATTGGCTGTAAAACAAAAGGAGGGTTGAAAGACGGGAGCAGATCAAATGTGTGGAACAATAAAGAGAGGGTGATAAAGATCCAGAATATAGGGAGGAGAGACAGCAGGGGTGGGAGAGGTGGAAACACAAAGAGATTGAGAAAGAGGTACATGGGAAGGGGAGGCACAGGAAAAATGTATGTGGGTGAGGGGACATTTTTTGGATAGTATTGTACTTAGGTTTGTTTCTCTGTATCATGTGCCGTTTTATCAACTTATAGAATGATGAAAAGATGAATGAAGTAATGAATCTGGCCCATACATTCCTCCAAAATTTCTGTCGGGGAAATCCACAGAATCAAGTTCTTCTTCATAAACATCTGAATTTGTTTTTAAATCCTGGTGTAAGTACTCTCATGACTACTGATATTTATAGTAAAGTGTGTATAAAATTAATTGGAGTGCCACTAATTAATAGAATTTTATTAATCTTGGCCCCCTCATTTTTTCCTTATAGAGTTTCTCTTCCTAAAATTGATTATCTTTTTATTTCCATTAAAACCACTTTTACAGTAACTTGAAAAATTATACTAATTTTAAATATTAATGACAGTTTCATTTATACATATATAGTTTAATGTTAGACAAATGATATGGTGGAACCCAGAGTTAACTCGATGATACACTGAGTAAGATAAACGCAGAAAACTCAAATATGGAGCTAATTCCGGTCTGTTAAATGTGTTTAAGCAGCTCTTCAGGAAGTTCTAACTTTGAATAATAGGTAATGAATCTAATCTCAAGCACACTGCTGCCGACCTGGTGTACTTCGTGAGCATAAGCTCCTTTCTACTCTAAATTCCTTTGTGAGTTAAATTTCTTTTAATGGTTAATGATCTCACTGGATTTTGTGGGAGGCTTGCACAGATAATTCACTATGACTTCGTATAAATTATAAAGCTGATGGCAAGAAAAAACTTAGTCTAAGTTCTGTGGAATAGAAAATTGATCTTGTCATTATTGCAAAGGCATGTTCCTCTCTCTGCCTAGCTCCTTGAAGCAGAAACCATGCGGCACATCTTCATGAACAATTACCATCTGTGCAATGAGATCAGCGAGAGAGTCGTGCAGCATTTTGTACATTGCATCGAGACACACGGCCGCCATGTGGAGTACCTGAGGTTCCTGCAAACAATTGTAAAAGCAGATGGTAAATATGTGAAGAAATGCCAGGATATGGTAATGACAGAGGTATGTTCTCAGTTTGCGTTTTATCCGCTTCACGTAAACAGTATGCTCACACATATGTATTTTCTATTAATTAAGAGCAGGAGAAAACCCATAACAGAGGTTTGGAAAATTATTTAAATGAATCATGGCTACTTAAGCACAAATGCATTTTGCGCTAGTCTATTGAAGCAACATATTTGTAACTTGAGTTTATGATTTTCTAAGAGTTTTTCCTTTTGCTCCATTGTGAATTTGGGTGTGTTGAATAATGGGTAAAATGTTATGATTTCATAAGAGTATTTGGAATTAAAGAGGCAAAATTTTATGTTTTTAGGTTTTCAGTAATACAACAAAGAGATAGAAATGTTCTCATGTCTCTGTTGCTCTGTTTCTGAAATGTAAAATGGATGTCCTTTGCCATTATTTGCAAAGGCTTTGAAGAAACCCAAAAGAATGAATACAAACTACTTGTCTGTGCTTTATTACAAGAGGTAGAAACTTGCTGTTTAGTTTAAGAATTTATGAAAACCAAATGGGTGATGTACTTAATTTATTTTACCCTTTTCATTTTCATGTTTGACACTGAATAAATTTTGCATAATGAATAAGTTACTAGGATCCAAGCTCGAGGCACTAGGGATCTGGCCACTCAAGGAGTCTGCTTGGGAAGATCACTGCTGTGTGACAGAATGGCTCTCCAGTGGCCTGTGTGGATCAAGCAGCTTCCATCCATGGCTACTAGACAGTCACACAGTAGATTATGTTGGTTTGGGGACATTTTCATAAGTATATGCCTTTAATTTGGGAATGGGAGAAATCTTAATATTAACTCAGCGTAAGGCCTTGAATTTTTACAGGTATATTCTTATTATTAAACATCATAAGGGATGTTATAAACTTGTAAAATTTACCCTTATAAAATGTATTTTTGCATTCACATTCGTTCTTTTTATTTCTGTTGCCAGAGATCGAACTCAGGGCCTCGTGCTTGGTAGGCAAGCACTCTAACCACTGAGCTAAATCCCCAGCTCACATTAGTTCTTTATTGTCTAGAAATATGTGGGAATGAATTTGATTTTATATTCTGATCACTGAGGAAGGAATTAGAAAACAGTTTTATTTTTTATTTTATTTATTTATTTATTATTTTTGCTGCTGGGGATCGAACTCAAAGAGCCTTGTGCTTCAAAGGCAAGCACTCTAACCACTGAGCCAAATCCCCAGCCCCTTATATTTTATTTGGAGACAAATTCTTTCTATATTGCTAACCTATCCAGGCTGGGCTTGAATTTGTGATCTTCCTGCCTCAGCCTCTCAAGAGTTCTGGGATTACAGGCGTGTACCAACATGTCTGGTTCCTGCCTGGTTTTGATAGGATTCATAACAGATCACTTGGTGTATGATTATCATCTTGTCACCATCTTGCCTTGCAATATTATTTATGTTTTTACAAAAAGATACACGTGTTTCCAGATAGGTCAAGCCTTTGGAAATAATTACAAGAATGAACATTTGGACTGCTATGTAGATTCTCTTATTATCATTTCAGCTGATAAATGGGGGTGAAGATGTGCTGATATTTTACAATGATAGAGCATCATTTCCAATCCTTCTCCACATGATGTGTTCAGAGAGAGACCGAGGGGACGATAGCGGCCCCTTAGCCTACCACATCACCCTCGTGGAGTTGTTGGCAGCATGCACGGAGGGGAAGAATGTGTACACTGAAATCAAGTGCAATTCGCTTCTGCCCCTGGACGACATAGTGAGGGTGGTGACTCACGATGACTGCATCCCTGAGGTGAGCCTGGCAAAAGCTTAGCAGCTGCACAAGTGTCATTAATGTTTAAGGTTCATCAAAGTACCGGTAGTCTCCCATAGTAATTGGCATTTATAATGAGATCATATAGTTAGTGAAGGAATTGCATTTCGCTCTATGATTTGGAAAATGTAAAAGAACATAAAAGATCTCCATTTAGTTCTATAAAAGGTTATGAAGGAAGAGAAACCTTTTTAAAGCATAGCCAGTTAGTTTACTGGAAACTACTACAAATGTCTCCTAACTTCTGAACATAGCAGTGGGTACAAACAAAAAGTCTTACTTGTAGCCCCAGATACGTTTTCGAGCATTAAAAAAGTCATGATCATAATAAACAGATGTCATAATCATTGATGGGAGATTCTAGAGTAGTGCTGCAGGATTCCATACCAGACCTCACAGGTGTATCTTGCCTTTATGAATAGATGCGTTTTTGAAAGTACACTCACACATTTTGCTTTATTCACATATCATCTTTTGCCCTCTGTCCTAGTTTGGGCTCTGATGGTAGGGGGAAAAAAAAAAAACCCAGCAGAAGCTGGTTGTCTGCCAATAGGGTTCTATTAATGAGGCTTCCAGGAATGTACATTGTAATAATTTCTTTCAATTGCAGTGTATTATCACAAAGTTCATAAATGTGTGGTGCACTGAAAATATTATGGAACCAAACATTTTAAATCTCAGTAACTTAAAAAGATGTCAGAGATTGCCTTGCAAGCACAAGGCCCTGAGTTTGATCCTCGGCACCACCAAAAAAAAAAAAAAAAAGATGTCAGAGAAGATTAACTTCCTTATTTCCAGAAAGTCCCATGTGGGGATGGACTTGAAAGAATATTTTTTGGAAATTTTGTGGAACTGCTGACCCCTCAGTTCAAGGGTACTTCTTGCCTTGAGTGTTTGGAAACAAGATGGCAGAAGGACTAGGTATAGTTCCATGAGGAAGTCCACGGCTTCTGACCCTGCGTGAGGTGCTGGCCTTGGCTGTGCTTTGTCCCTCTGAGGACACCATCCACGTTCACTAAGGTGACCCCTTTTTGCCCTTCAGGTCATACTCCTGAGACAAGGGCCCTGCCTTCCTGCAGTGGAGTCTAGAAGAATCCATAGTATGGAACATGATTCATAACTTCTCAAATGTGTTTAGCTCTCCTACTCTTGCCTTAGATTACAGAGTCTGGAAGGGTGATATCTAGAACTATCTGGTAACCATCATATTGTGTGAGCCAGAGCGCACTCTCAGTAAACAGGTTTTGAATGGATGAACAAACGAATGAGAGAATGAGTCAGAATCTCAGATCCATTACTTTCCAATCGTGTCACTGACCCTGACAGGTTACTTAACCTTTCCAATCTTCAATTTCCACAATTTTAAGTGAAATAATTACAGTTACGTGCCTCATAGGATTTTTGGAGGATTCAATTAAATAAGATAATACATACCAAATGCCAAGGGTATTTGGCACATAATAAACACTGTTGTGAGATCCTGAGCATGGACTGACTGGCTCAGATGTCTCCCTGACTTTTGACTGACACAGGCCCCTGCCATCAAAAGTTTGTTTGGTCCTCAGTCAGGTAGAAGGTCGCCCCGAGGACAGGAAAACTGACCCTGTACTCTGTGAATTTTAATTTGGATTCCATGCATCCTTTGTAATGATTGACATGATTTTCATGTATATGCGTTTTTAAAAGATTTGTAATATTCATTAGATTTTCACATGAAAGAAACGAAGAAAAAGCAAAAGCAAAAACTGTTCCCCTATGAACTTTAGAAATGGTGTGTGTTGGTGAGATTCATCCTACTCCTTTATGAGGAATTTTGCTAATTCTGGAAAATAATTTTACTACGTCTTAAAATAATGCAGTTTTGGAATAAACCATGAGCCTGTTTCTTTTTAGGACCAATAATGTAAATATTTTTTAAAGGCAATGTAGTATTATTTTTGTCAGCATATTTAAACTATCTATTAAGAATCTGTTGGTTCCAAGTACAGAAACCTAATGTAAACAAATTTAAATAAGAAAAAGAATTTTGTTGGCTCTCGTACTTGGGAATTTGAAGGACAGTCGTTCAGGGAGATCCAGAAGTTCAAACAGTATTAATATTCTTTCCATCTCTTGTTGCTTTTTCCTTTGGGCCTTGGTGCATTCTCTTCTTCAGGGCATAATTTTTGTTTACACACTTGTAGGAGATGATGGGCTTGATTTGAGTAAAGTGGTCATTGTCACCCTAACCTCTGGGCTCACCGAAATGGTGCGCTATACTAGTTTATATGACCGCTGCCTGGATCTGCGGGGATCATCTTAGTAAAGGAAGGGACGTGAGAATGCTTTCTGGGTAGATATAGAACATACTAAAATCTTCTATAAGAATGACATGGTTTTTCTTAGCATTTCATGATTGATATTTGAAGGTGATCAATAAAGAAAATGAACTTTCTTTTATTCAAAACTTGCACAGGTTAAAATTGCTTATGTGAATTTTGTTAATCATTGTTACGTCGACACTGAAGTGGAAATGAAAGAAATCTACACAAGTAACCACATCTGGAGATTATTTGAGAATTTCTTGGTGGATATGGCAAGGGTAAGTTGTAGTTTAGCCATTCAATACCATTCCTCTTTTGTAAGGTCATGACAATGTTAAATATCTGGATAAAAATTTATAATAAAATGTATTATCTTTTGATTCAATCTGTTACATTCATGTAGTTGTATGCAAGTTGCACGTGATTGTGAGATTTAGAGTTAATTTTCACGCAGTGCCTGGTATAAGGTGTATAGCCATGGATAAAGTATTCATTTTGTACCTTTTCAAATGACTGTATCCATCTGTTATTAAATGGAACTTCAGTAGACTTTTTACCTTAGTTAGAGAAGACATCTGGCAGAGGTCAGTTTGTATTCAGCCTCTTACCATGAGTACAGTTAAAACCACAGACAGAAAAGGCCTCCAGAAGTCTCAGTGCCTGCTTTCAGGCAGATAGGTACTTGGCCCGATGACTTAGGACTGACCGCTGTTCGCTGTTGCCTGCTCAGTCTTCCTTGGCAGCTCACTCTAGTAATTTAATCATCTGGTGTTTTCACTCATGTCAGAAACATTGTATTCTGCTTTTTACTGAGTCCATTTCTTCTTGTTTTTTTTGGACAGGGGAGGGATTTGGAGAGGACATGTACAGCTGGTTGGTATTTTCTAGAGATTGCCCAGCATATTTTTTTCCTCTGTTAATACTGAGTAAATGAATGAGTAAAGAAAGGAAGGAATGAATCTTGGTGGTAACACTCAGTTTTCTTTAGAACAAGTCAGCCTTTTCTTTGGTGTATTGGATTATTACAACATCTGAGATCTATTATTTTAGTTTTTTTTTAATTCCCTCTAGTTTTCCCTTTTAAAGTGAGAGAATATGAAGTTAAGCTAAATAAGGGTTTCCCTATCAAAGACAGTGTATGGACATCTTAGACATGTTATGAATTATGGTGACCTGTTCCAGTCCCTTTGACCTTCCTATATTCCTGAGTGCTAGTAGCTTCATGAGTTATCATGTAGATGTATTTGGAGGAGGATTAGTGAAGTCCGTATTTCCATCATTCTATAAAATGGATGCAGTTATCTGTTACCTCACAGCCTCCCTACCACCCATTCTGGAGGGGAGATGACAAAGCAGATATAATAAAATACCAACTATAAACTCAGGTATCCAAGAACACTCTTGAATAAGACAGTGAACTATGTGTTATTCCCATACAGGAACTCTTTTATTTAGTCAAGCCTGTCAAGTGAAATGTGCTTATTTTACCTTTGCTGTCGCATAACTTGTGAGATCGCTACTAAGTTCAAGTACATGAGAAGTAAGATAGTTCCTATTTGGCATAATTTGTATGCAACTAGAAGCCTCTGTTATCTTTCTCAAGTAAATCTGCACCTGCCGAAAAATCATCTTTCTCTTTATAGTATTTAACGTATTACTCATATTTATTCTCATTGGATTTGTGAAAACCTTGTATCCAACCTGCTACAAGAATATTCAGAGTCCTTGAAGTAAAGGATGACTTCTGTCCCAGTGACCGAGCTTTACAATTGCATGTGCAGAACCAAAAGAAATTATAGACTGATTTGCAGAGTTGCATGGTGCTAGCGACTGGAGATAAGCTTCAGAAAGTCCAAGGTCACATTCTAGACAGCTGAGTTCTAAAAGCCAAAAAGGTTTTATTTTTTTAAACTGAAGAAAGCTGATGATAACTGCCGTCGACTATGCACCTTGGGATACCTCCACTGATGTATCCATAAGACAAAACTACATAAATTTATATTCTTCTGCAAAAAAGTGTCCCTGTAGAAAGTTTTCAAAATTTTGACTGTTTTGATTGAGCAGATGACTCATGTTATTTATAATGTGAAGGCTATAGGGGAATTTCAAGATCTTCTTGACCTATTCACTCTTCGTGTTTAACCACAGGAACTTAGTTATGCTGTAAAAGTACTTTTCCCTCTTGTTTTTCTTTTATTTTAACCACAGCTCTCTAATCCCTTTGACAGATTTAACAAGAAATCACTCTTTCTCTTTCACAGAAGGAAAGGAGACTTTCCTTCCATATCTGGGATTTCTTTGTCTCCCCCCAGAGAAAACTTAAGAAGCTACTAGAAGCTTGCAAATGCAAGTCACAAATAGAAGTACGGTTAAGGGAGTAGGACACTGCCTTCTAGGCAGACTTGCTGCTTCCTAGGGCTGTAGTTCTTAAACTTTAAAGAGCCTCAGAATTACCTGGAGGCCTTGTTAAAACACGGATTGCTGGACCCTGCAGAGTTTCTGAGTCAGTACCTTGGAGACTTGGCCTTTCTAACAAGTTCCTACATGATGCTGTAGCTGGTCCAGGGACCATGCTTTGAGAATTGCTGTAGTGGTTAGAGTATGTTGGTTAAGAGTAGGTTTCAAAGCAGGTAGGAAAATCAGAGTTCAAAGGCAGACTGCCTCTTACCAGCGTGGTTAGCTTGGACAAGATACTTAACCCTCCTGACGTCTTATCTATAAAAGGACGATGGTAATAACACATCCTCGTTAGATTCCTGGGAATATTCAATGATATAATGCACATAATACTTTTAACACGTATTGGCATCTAGTGAAAGAATCCACGATATCATCTTTGTCATCATTACCAATATTATCACAGTTATATGGATGGTGCCTTTTAAGGAATTTTAAGAAGTTTCCCCAAGACCTTCACCAAATAATAATATTGAAGGTAACCAAAGGGAAGACCACCCAGCCTAGATCAGGGGCAGAAACCATGTCCTTGCAGCGGGACATCCGTGGGAATAAATATCGGTATGAATTGCCACCGAGCACATAAATCCAGAGTTCCAACAAAATGATGAAATTCTAGAGCAGTCGATTTGTATCAGTGACAAATGGCAAAGAGAGCGTGTTTGGTAACTTGCATACAGAGACTCACAGAAGAGATTAGTAATCATATCATTCAACTTTATGTCCAGTTCATACTCTTCAACACCTGCCTGGATATTTTTATGAACAATTTTGAAGCCCTTTTGGGCTTTATTACTGCACAACTTAATTAACCAAAGCTCTTATAATGAGTCCATTTTTATTTTTATAATTGTACCTTGATCTTCCTTCTCCAGCAATATAGAACAATTCAGTTAAGCAAAGACGTGTTTACTACAGCGATATATTCTCCTTGCTAGCAGTCTACTGTGAAATGTTGGAATTGTGTAACTGAAAGGAATTTAAGACCTAGGTTGGCCTCATAATTTTTCCTGCGGGTTCCAGAGGCGTATTTTCTTAGGTGATTGTCCTAGCTTGTTATAAAGTAGGAATCCTCTTTCCCCAACAGCTCCTCAAATATGTTACAGCAGCTCACGTGTCTCCCAGAACTTTCGTCAAACCTTTCTGTCACCTTCTTCACACCTTCATCAGTCACTCTTCTTCCCATGTTGTTTCTGGGATCCTTGTCTCCATACCTTTTGGTTCCCTCTTGTCTGTCTGTTTCTGTTTAAGAGTGGGATGGGACCCAGGGCTTTATGCAGGGTCCAGGCAGCACAGTTACATTTTAGCAATAACTTGGAGAGAAATTTCATTTACAAGGCAGACGAGATGTTAACACATAGGGGTGCTCGTACCTTCCACCTTTCTTTCCCTGGTTCTCTGGAGGCAGCACTACCAGCCAGGGTCTTTTTGTTTGCTCTTGAAACCCTCTAAATAGTCCTCTCTATTAGTAGCTTTCATTTTCTTGTTTGCATTCTTTTCTTTTTTGTCTTCTTATAACCAATATAAGAAAATTCTTCTCAAAAGATGGCTTTACATGAACTGATGTTAGATTGTTTCCATGCTTATTCCACCCTGAATTCCTGACACAGGTAGTCTTCATGGCCTGTAAATATACCAGATTACGGCAGGCAGCAAAGCTATCAGACCCGTGAAACATTGTTATATTGTCTTTCAGAGCATTTAGCCACAGCCCACTTTGATCTATGTTCTAATGCAGCTAAAACTGGTGTTTGTAGGGCAGAAATACTTTTCTTTAGCCTCATAACTGATTGTTGTTGCAAAGTCAGGGGACTTAGTCATTATTAGAAAACACATGGAAGTGGGTGGAAGGTGATCGATGTTCACCTCCAACTATATATATTTTTTGAAGATGTTCCCAATTTTGCTCTCAATTTCAAGATCCTATAATGACCAGCAGTACTCTCAGTGATGTACTGGCAGAATGAAATTAGACCAGGAAATATTTTAGGAGGTGCACCTAACCCAGTGTCAGATCATTTTTCCATCGGTCATTGCTTAACAAGACAAATTAGAGTATTTTGTTTCCACATAGATCACTGGAGCCATTCACTCCCTCTATTGAATGCATGCAAGAGGTTGGAGGAAGGAATAAATAAGAATTTATAGGGGCTGGGGATTTAGCTCAGTGATTAGAGTGCTTGCCTTGCAAGCACAAGGCCCCGAGTTCGATCCCTGGCACCAAAAAGAAAAAAAAAAAGAAATTTATATATACTTTGAAACACATTTTCCCAGTTCTTTCGTTAGGTAGGATTAAATAGATTTTATAGAATTTTCTTGACTTTCTTCAGTTGAATTAAGCCTCATTAGCTATAGCATTGCAAGGAAGTGAAAAAGTGTAAAGCATTATGTAACTTTTATTCTTTTCCTCAGCCGTAATGTTACTTTGCTCATTAACTTTCATGCTGTGTTATCATGATGCTTCCCACTTGGACCAAATACCTGTTTGGGTGTTTTTTTATTTGATTTGTTGTTTCCCATCCTGCATCTTACTTTCTGCTCTTCCAGTTATTAGCGGTATTTATCGTAGCTGGTCAGTTCCTTCTTCAGACACTTCTCTGACCCAGAATCAGTCTCATCTTGTCTTATTTCCACCTCGGGGGCCATTCGTTCATCTCTTGGCTGTTTCCTCAACATCTTCCCAACTTCTAAATATTGGGGTGCACCAGACTCAAACGTTGGACTTGATCCCACTTCTGTCTGTATTCACTTCCTTGCTGAGCTCATCTATTCTCATAAATTTAGTACCAGGTGAATTGAAACTCAGACCCTCCCCTTGGTGTCCAGCCCCGCGCATGTAGTGGTCTACATGACATGTCTATTTGGCATCTGTCTTCAGGTTTGTTATTCATTCTAATGCTGTTCTGCAAGACAATCCCTTCTCAAATCTTCCGCATCTCAAAACACGGCGATCTCATTACTCACTTCAGGCATTCAGGCAAAACATCTTGGTGTCATCTGTAAAATCTATTTTCTTACACTCTAAATCAGTGCTTCTGCAAATTCTGCAGACAGAGTATCCAAAACATCCCAAATGTGGCCAGTTACAAACACTTTCATCATGACTATCCTGACCCGAGGTACTATTATCTCTCATCTGGAGGAGGATGAGGAAAAAGGAGTAGGATGAGGAGGAGGTTGGTTTGGATCACTCCTCTGTTCATATTCCTTCAGAGACTTTTTATCTTACCCAGAGTAAAATGCCTGCATGACCTGGCCTTCGTTCTGCTTCACCTGCTTCCTCTTGTTTGCATCTTCTCTTATTCTCACCCCTCAGTAGCTCTTCATTCCATCTAACAGCCTCACACAGGCTCCCGTCTCAGCACCTTTGCATTTTCCCGGGATGCTGGACCCCAGCTGTCTTTGAAACTTCTTCCTTCTCTTCTTTAAAGTCTCTGCTTGCAAGGCGCTTTGTCGGAGAGGCCCTCACTGACTACCCTGTGGTAACCCCTCTTCCCTCTCTCCTCCTTTTTACTTTATGGAACTTGTCACCACCTGACATTTCTTTATGTCTTCATATTGGTTTTAGGAGAAACAAATGAAGGGCAGAGATTTTTGTCTGTTTAGTTTGCTGCTGTACACTTCACCTAGAACAGTGTCTCACACATCGTAGATAATCGGTGACTATCTGTGGAATAAATAAATAAATAAATGTCATCTGAAGTTAAATATGTTTAAAGGGGGACTTAAAAACAAAGTAAGTAAGGGGCTGGGGATTTAGCTCAGTGATTAGAGTGCTTGCCTTGCAAGCACAAGGGCCTGAGTTTGATCCCCGGCACCACAAAAAACAAAACAAAACAAAACAAAACAACAACAAAAAAAACAAAGTAAGTATAGTCTTAGCATAGAATTAAGTAGGCATAACTTACTGAAATGAAATAGTCAGAAACAGGTATGTATGATCATAATATATAATAAAAATTACTACTCATTAATGAGAAGGGACAGTTTATTTCTAGGGATCAGTTAACATTTTCTGTAAAGAGCAAGATAATAAACATTTCAATTTCGTATACCGCTATCACAACTATCATAGCAATTACTACAAGGTAAGGAACTGCTGATAATATGTAATTGAATGACTATGGCTAGATTGGACCTATCGGCTGTAATTTGTGGTCCTTAGATTATTAAATTACCAACATAAACTTCATTAGAATACTGGATATTGTGTATTTTGTTCACTGATGGATCCAAAGTGTATGAAACATTCTTGGTATGGAATAGGCACTCAAAAAATGGTTGATTGAGTTAAGGCAAAGTGATTGTTGAAGACATTGGCTATTTGAGGTGAAATGAACTCACATCACATAATAGCAATAAGCCCAGTGGATTTTCAAATGCAAAAATGAAAATAAAAATGGATAGAAAGATAGAGGAGTATTTGTCTGTCCTTGGATGAGAAAGGTCTTTTTAAGTGTAACAGCAGTGGGCAAAATTGCCCAAAAAAAATCATAGACATTTCACTGCTTGAAAATTTAATACTAAAATACATAAAAACATTAATCAAAATTAAAAAATCAAAATGGAAAAAGTTATTATACACTTTTCAAAAAGGTAATAACAATGACATAAAGAATTTATACACAGGGTCGGGGCTGTGGTACACATCCGTAATCCCAGGATTGGGAACCTGAGACAGGAGGCTCACTGTGTAGCCTGGAGCTACATAGTGAGTTCAAGGGCAGCCTGGAATCCATAGTGAGCCTCTGTCTCAAACAATCTAAATAAATAAATATGTAAATAAAAAATAAATTTTTAAAAAAGAACTTATATACATGGGTAAGAAAATCATTACTAATCTAACAACAAAGTGGCAAAAACATGTAATGTCATTTATGGAAGAGGAAGCACAAGTAGTCAGTAAACCTCTGAAAAATGTTCGAATGTTAGTAATTTTAAAAATATATAAAAGGGAAATAGCATTGATTTGAACAATTCAGGTTGTAAGAGTGAAAAGATAATATTAAATATTGCATCTAATATTATGTATCAGGTATGCATTTACATACCTACTGAAAGAAAGTACCATATAATTTTATACAGTCTTTCTGAAAAGCATATTGGTAATAAAAAAAAATCCCCTTTATACTTTTTAACGTGTCGTGTAATTTACCTTCCAAAAATCTGTCCTTGGGAAATAATTAGAAATGCTATCAAGAATTTATGGTGAAAGATGATCAACTTACTTTATGATAATATACAGTAACAAATAGTTTAAATATTTAACAATAGTGAAATTGTGTTAAACAAATTATGACATATCTGTAAGATGGATGTTATGTCACTGAGATTATTTTTTGAGGGGTTTAATTGCATGAAATGCTAATGATAATGTGTTGAGTATAAAAAGGAGGATACAGACTGATTATCTGACTAATTATAATTATGTAAAATATATACATATGGCAGAGCAAAAAGATGAGAAGATGTCAAAATGTTAACTATGGATTATCTGAATTGTAGGACTGTGGATAGTTTTTGTTTTCTATTTAGTATTTTTGCGTTTTTTGAGTTTCTATGATTAACATATATTGATATTAAGAAAATTTAAAAGATACATTTTGAATTCTAAGAGAGCCAAGGGTATGAGCGGATGATTTATGTGAAAAGAAGATAGGGGAAGCAAATACTTGGAGAAGTTTCAAGCTCAGAAATAAAGGAGTGTGAATTAAAATAAATGGGATATCACTTCAGATATTTAGAGGAACACTTTTGTTCTTTGAGGCAGACAAAAGTGAACCTTCTGTGGTCTGTAAAATGCAAAGTATGTTTCTGGTGCTAGAGCATCCCTGCCCTGTAGGGTAGCCGCTTGCACATCTGGGTGTGTAAATTTAAATTAGAACCAGGAGTAATTAAATAAAATTTGGAAATTCAGTTCTTCAGTTGCGCCAGCTACATTTCAAGTTCTCAGGAAGCACAGGAGTCTGTGGCTTCTGTGTTGTCTGAAAACTTCACTTAATAGGTGCTTATTCAGCAAATGATTGTAAAATATGTATTAAGTGCTGAGGGGCAGCACATCCAGTGGTGAGTGAGGCAGACCAGACCTGGTGTCCAGAGATGTATTGCTTCTTCCAGAAATCTCCATGGCTACTTCCTTCTTCAGTTCATCATCAAAATGTTGCTGTATACAGGGATGTTACCCAAGCGATTTAAATAAGTAGCAGTCCAAGACTGTCCCTGCCCCTCCTGCAGCATTCTACCACTTGCCACTTGCTCCTCTTTTTCTTTACTGCTTATTATTCTCTTCCTTTTTCCCTTTCTTCCTTTTCTTCCTTCCTTCCTTCTTTCCTCCCTTCCTTTCCTCCTTTCTTTCTTTCTTTTCTTTTCTTTCTCTTTCTTTCTTTCTTTCTTTCTTTCTTTCTTTCTTTCTTTCTTCCTTCCTTCCTTCCTTCCTTCCTTCCTTCCTTCCTTCCTTCTTTCCTTCCTTCCTTTTCTTTCTTTCTTTCTTTCTTTCTTTCTTTCTTTCTTTCTTTCTCAACCACTTAATATATTTATTCATTTGTCTATTGTGTGTCTCTCTTCATTAGAATAAAGGCTCCAATATAAAGAAGGACCTTGGTTTACTAGTGTAATTCCTAGCTTGATATTTAGTTTTAATTCAATAATTTATGTCCTGATATAATAGGCCATGAAATTTGACAAGTGAATAGCAAAATTCATCTGAAAGTAGAAGAGGGCAGACATTTCAAAAGGTGGATTTCTTTCAAAGTTGTAAAACATTACAAACTGAGAATTGTTTCATTTTCATGAATTGCATTAAAATATTTTAAAAAGTCTATGGTGTGTCCTAGAAATTTAGGGAGAGAATAAGTACTAGTCATTAGTGACCCACTAGAAGACAAACCCCAGATAACTTTAGAGTGAGGCAGAAGATTACTGTTTAAAAAATGTTTGAAGGACAGTTGATTATCAGAAGGAAAAAATATCAGAATGTATAAGTTAGGTCACTTACAGCATCAAATTCCAGAGAGTTTAAAGAGTTAAAAACAAGAACAAAGGGGTCGGGGATTTAGCTCAAGTGGTAGAGTGCTTGCCTAGCAAGCACAAGGCCCTAAGTTCGATCCCTAGCACCAAAAAACAAACAAACAAACAAACAAACAAAAAACCCAGAACTAGAGTAAAAATGTAGACTGTCCTTTCCTTTTGTAAAATGGAAGTTTTGTCCTGTTTAAATTAATAAATACTATTGATTAAAGTAAGTAATAGTGCCTGAATATTAAAAATCAGTTTACATAACAAAAGACAACAAAATAAAGACTCAGAGTGTGAAATCTGAAAACAGTTTATGAAAAGTGTATTAAACTGATATATATTGTACAGTCATTATCCAGGCTTTTGGAATGTGATTTAGAGGGTCTGAATTGCTTGCACATGAATGAAAATAGAAATGAAATGAATATATGAAAAGTATGCAGCCTTGTTAACAATATGAGAAATGCAAAATAAAATACCTAATTATCATTTGTAGGTATAGCAGTCAGTTCAGGTAGGAAACAGCACATTCCAAGAAATATGGGTAGGGACTAAGGAACCTAGAAAGGAACACCCAGGAGCACTCAGGAACTGGGGACAAGGCAAAGCTGTCACCACCCAGAGATCTGTGGAGGCAAAGGACAGGCCAGTATTCCTGGAGCCTGGGGAGTTGGGACTCACGGAAGAAGGTGTCCAGGAGGGGCTGAGTCCAGAGACCACAAACCCTTAGCAGGGAGAGGAGATGGGATGGAGCAGAGCTAGAGAAGGTTGCGGACTTCCTCCTTTTCTTCCGTTTTGATCCCTGCCAGTGCCTCAAATTAGCTGACCCCAACCAGAGCCTGAACATGAGAATTGGCTGGTGGGACTGCAGGAATATCCTATGTATCCGTAGATACCTTGTTGAAGGCATTGGAAATTTATTATTTCGAGGATCAACTCAGCAAGCAGTTTAGAATTGTCTACACACCCTCATCTGGTGATTCTTCCTTTGGGAAATAGACCAGCAAAATCTGAAAGTAAAATCAGAAATTGTACACGATTCCTTGTAATAGCTAAATAAATAAATAAATAAATAAATAAATAAATAAATAAATCCAGCAAAAGACTAGCAAGAAGGAAATCACTAAGAAAATGATTTGTAATTTTGTTAATGTGTACCTTACTTAACTCATTCCAAAAATAGATTAAAGCATGATGGTGCATTAAAATGATGGAATAAATATATAGCCTTTTAAAACAAGCGTTTAGGTAATGACAGTACATGGAAATGTTTTATAGGAAATAATATCATATCATTAATATGGGCAAACAGATTGAAACTTTAAAAATGTATATATTACACATAAAAAGACCATGTAATGTGATTTAATTTTATTTGAGCCATTTTCAGTCTTTGTTCTAAAGAGGCAATAAAAATAAAGGACAGGATAAAGAAATATGATACTATTTATTCAGTTCTTTTTTCCTGAAAAGTTTTTAAAGATTTTAATAAGAAAAGTGGCCTCCTACATTTCCTGGCATTATAGTGTTGGAGACTAGGTGAAAATGTTATCATTCATATGTGGCAGAAAAATATCTTGGGGAGAGGAATAGGTTCTACACGGTTTTGTAAACACAGACTTTTCATTATCCAGGATTTTGTGCAAAGCCTTTATCTAGAAGTAGATTATTTTTATTAATCTACTGACCGGAAAGGAACTTTCTGGGTGGCCCTCTGGCTTTTGTCCAGTCACACGTATTGCGGTGTGATACTGGTAATAACTCCCAGGAGCCCCACGTGACTGCATGAGGTATCTCTGGATGAAGAAGATGGTGCCCTGGGCTGGTTGCACCAGAATTGGTCCACTACCTATTTAACGTTAAGCATTTGAGCCTTCATATCAGAAAAATTCAGTGTAAAAGTCAGTGCAGAAAGATAACTAAAAGAACTAAATCCTAATTCATGTCTATCATGGGAAAATCAATTTTATATTAGTTCTGGGATTACATTAAATTTTATCTTAGGTTAGCATGGTCCATAAATATAACCTAGCCTACAGCTAACCTAAAACAAAAATAACAGTCCTTTTTCTTTCATTTTTAAAATTAACCGATTCATTCATTTCATGAACATTTACAGTCATGCCCTCTTTCCTGCAGTTTCACTTACCTGGTGTTGTCAGATGTTAAAAAACATTCAATGGAAAATTTCAGAAATAAACCATTTGTAAGTCTTAAATTGCAAGCCATTCTGGAAATTGTGATGAAATCTTGAACTATCCTGACCTCTGAGATGAATCATTCCCCTTTCGACCTAGCTACGTTGTATATGCTGCCTGCTTGTTAGTCACTTGGAAACTCTGTCTGTTATCACAGTATCCTGCTATCACGGTGATCATGTTCATGTAACCCTCACTTTACTTAATCATGGCCCAAGCATGCAAGAACAGTGATGCTGGCAGTTCAGACAATGCCCAAGAGAAGTTGTCAAGTGCTTTCTTTAAGTGAAAAGGTGAAAGTGCAGTAAGATACTCAGAGACAAAACACATTTATGTAACATTCATTATAGTATATTGTTGTAATCATTCCATCTTACTATGTTATTGTGGGTAATCTCTTACAGTACCTAATTTACGAATTAAACTTTATCATAGATATGTATGTATAAGAAAAAACATATATGAGCTTTGGTGCTCTCAGGTTTCAAGCCTCCGCTGGAGGTTTTGAAACATGTTCCCTACAAATAAAGGGGAGAGACTGTGCGGAACATTGTGGATGTGCTAGGCATTGTTATATGCTGGGGCAAGAGCTGAATTACATCATTTGATTAGATTTGTTTCTTTTAATTATATAATTCCCTGCAATAACCCTATTATATTAATTATACTGAAAAGCTTTTAATTTTAATAACAACATCAGGTAGGTGTCATCCTAGGTGAGGAAAGGATGAACTGCCCAAATAGCAAGCAGTTTACATGACTTCTTTCTTCTTCCTCCATTTTACAAATACTGGCTTTAGCACATCTGTTTTCCAAGCCAGAAACACTGGATGGAACACATAGTTCAAGAAGGAAATTTTTGTGTTTTTATGAATTTGTGTAAAAAATATTTAAAGCAATATCGAATTAAATCACATTTACTTATTCTTTTGATTAAACACCTTATGGGAAAGACAGAAATTACATAAAAATTTGGATTGCCTAAGAACATCTGGAACAGATGGCCACCATATTTCCCTGCCATGCTTTGTGAATATTTAAACTTTCTTTTTATATTTCAGTGTTTAAGTCTTTTTGCACACACTCTTCTCTCTTGCTCTTCTTCTTTTTTTCCTTTTGATCTCCATCTTTCCTGTGTGTTTTTCATTTGTTTTCAATAACATACCAGCTTTTGCAATTTGTCTACCCTGATATGCCTTGAATCGTGTAGTTTTGTAAACTGGCCAGTTTGTACCTCATTTATTCGGATGTAAAGATCAGAGTGGAATGCAGAGATGTCCTTTTCTGGCCCATCTCCAGCACCAGTATTGTACTATCTTGCTTTGCCTACATTGCAAAAAATGTGTGCAAATGTCTACTTCCATGCTCCCCAGGTGATCTCTGTGGGGGGGAAATCAGAGTTGTAGGAAAAGGTTTGAATTTATCTTCTCTCCCTTTCCTGTTTTCCTTTCCAGATAGTTCATGTCTTTTCCCTGTCCCATTTGGGCTACTTCTTTTAAGGGAAAATGCCTGTATACATAAACCACCATTAATTATGTTCACTACATCCTTTTACTTGTAATGATTCTTTCCTTTTTGGCTTCCTCACATTAAGTGAGAAAGTATTTTCCAGAAAATGCTTGGGGACTGAGGGGGCAGTTGGCGTGCAAGAGAAGGGAGAAAGAGAAGGGAAAGAAAGAATAGGAATATGAGGATGAAAGTCTGAGAAGGAATTCTGGGCCCTGGCTGAAAAGACAATCAAACTTGAAAGAGAAGCTATTGCAGAGTGATACAGTTCAGTGGATTGGGGGAAGAAAGCAACTTTGAAAAGCATACGAATTGTTATGGAGAACTATTGCAGGATGATTTTTAGAAGGTTCCAGAGCTGAGCTATAATGCAAAGATGTGATGAAACATATTGAATTTTTTTTCTCCAGGTTTGCAACACAACCACTGACAGGAAACATGCAGACGTCTTCTTGGAGAAGTGTGTTACTGAGTCCATCATGAACATCGTGAGCGGCTTCTTCAATTCTCCTTTTTCAGACAACAGTACCAGCCTCCAGGTAACTTGACCAGATACTGTACAGAAGCATCGTGTCACAACCTACCCCGTTTGAGTCAGTAATAATCCCATGATATTAGTTATACTAAGTCTTCAATCTGGTCAGGAAATCATTTTTGACATTTCTGATGCTCAGTGTTCTCTCATATCTTACTTTTATGCCCCTTTCTGAATTTACCAAATTTTATTCTGAATAAAGAGACCCCATCTTCCTTTCTAAGCAGAATGAGACCTTTCATTCTATTTGTGGACTGTTTGGCTATAGGCATTCAGGAGCAATAGTTTCATTTTAGTAATTTATTCTAAAACAACTAGCAAAGATTTATATATTAATATTTTCACTCGATTATTTATAATACTTAAAAACTGATGTCAGCTTTAAGTGTCCACAATGGGAGAACAACTAAATTAATTATGGTATGTCTATGGGGTGGCTTATTAAATAGCAATGACAATTCATGTTTTAAAGAAAAATGATTATGAAATAATATTCAGATACAGAGTTACATTATTGTATCATCCAAATTTGTGTAAAGAAATCACATCTATATATATATGTGTGTGTGTATATATATATATATATATATATGCAGAGAAATTCAGGCAGAGCATACAATTGGCCCACTTGGGCCCATTAGTTTTTCATCTATGGATTCAACCAATCTCAGATCAAAAATACTGGGAAAAAGTTGTATCTGTACTAAACGTATATAGATTTGATTTTATTGTTATTATTCCCTAAGCAATACAACAATGATTTACATAGCATTTATATTCTATTAGGTATTGTGAGTAATGTAGAGATATTAAAGTATAGGGAAGGTTGTGCACAGGTTGTATGTAACTACTATACAATTTTGTTTAAGGAGTTTGAGCACTATCTGTGAATTCTGCCATCTTGGGTGGGGTCCTGGACCAAGTCCCCCACAAATATGAAGGATGACTATATCTTTCATTGTTGATGCTGATCATCTCCATGTTGAAGGATTATTGATTATTTTATTTCTGTGGTCCTGGATTATCTTTTGTGGAGGGTGGTGTTGTGTATCAAACTCAGGGCCTTGCTCTTGCTAGGCAAATGTTTTACCACTGAACTAAATCCCCAACCCCTGGATTATCTTTCTTTAGGGAAACATTTTAAGCCAATAGGTAGATAAGTAGGAAATTGTTTTTGTAG
>PVJO010016659.1:0-41331 GCA_004026905.1 Hystrix cristata
GTTAGGTTACTCTACTAAATTCCTGGCCATCCCATAACTCACTCTTTAGTCATTTGCTTGTTCGCAAACATCTTTTGAAAACCAACTATGTGTCAGACAGTGTGCTAAAGGCATCTGAAAACGTTTTAAAAATATTCTGTGTTTTGGAGGTACTTGTGGTTCAGTGGGGAATATCAATGATCTCAAAAATTTAAGTATCAAGATTCTGCTATTTTCTGCTCTTTTAGGTAGTTAATTTGACCAGAACGGTGATTGGTTTTCCCAGTAAGCCTGACTTAATATGAATCATGTTCCTGTCCACATTTATTTCTGCCTCCTGATGTTTCGATCTTCCATCCCCTTTCTGTTTCCTGCCAACACAGTATGAGAAGATATACCTGCCTTCCTAAACAAAAAACACCAAGAAATGACTGACGAAACTGTCCTATAAAAGGTCAAATTTCAAAAAAGGCCAAGTTTTAAACAGGCGGGCTAGACTTTGGCCTGTCTCACATTTGTCTGTCCTCATTTCTGTTGCTGCTGGGCCCCTGCTACTCTGTATTGCACTTTCTGTAGCAATTGGTCCCCCCAAACCAGAAGTCAACTCCGATTCTCAAGTCTCCAGAGCCACTTGATCAGCTAAGAAGTCCAGTGGGCCTTCAGGTAAGATACAAGGGTGACAGAAAAATATGGTAAATGTTCAAACTAAACAAACAAACCCTATTACAGTGAGGATGCATAGCCAGGAATGATGGAATAAATGTGTTCAAAGTGAGGGGAAGTATTTTGAGTAGTTTGAGGGGAATTAATGACAGTGTGTCTTTTACTATAGTATATTTTAAAAATTTAAATACTTCCTGTATTCTTTGATCGCCCCTCACATTTAGGACTGCAATTGTGTGGTTTCTCCTGGTCTGTTGCCCACAATCATGGCCAGCACCTGTGCCCCTGATTGGCCTGGGAGAAGATGCCAACTGTGACTACATACTTATCACCAAGACTTTTACAAGCCGTTTGGCCAAATCGTGGGACTCTTCTCCCTTGTCCTCCCTGAGCTCAGCTAAGTGGTCCTGGGATGGTGTGGAGGAAGCTGACGGTCTTCTTAATCTACCAAGAAGCCTGGGAGAGACACATGTCTGGTTAGTAACAGAATCAGCTACTTGACAGGCTCTTTTAATTTATTAGAAGGATGGTTTAGATAGCAAGTGGTTGGAATTTAAAGAGGAAAAAAAGTGGATGAATATGAGGAGGGAGCAAAAAATTTGATGAATGTTTACATTGTAAAAAATGTATTACAGTGAAGAAAACATCACCATTTAATCCTTCTCAGAACACTCCCTTTTGCTTTGAACACACTCGTCTCATTGTTCTTGCCACTTTCTGAAGGAGTTCTGGAAGTCCTCTTTTGTGGGTATCTTCAGCTGTGCTATGGTGGCTGCGTCTGTGTCCAGAACTGACTCAGAATATTTACCTTTCATTGTCATTTTGACTTTGGGGATGAGTCATGGGAGAGTTTGGGGATGGGTAAATCGGATGGTGCCAGGTCTAGTGAACATGGTGGATGAGGACACTCTGTAACTTTTTTTTTTGTTGTTGTTGTTGTTTTGTTTTGCTTTGTTTTATTTTTTGACAGAAATTGCCATAAAGTTTGATCAGTGAGAGGAGATCACAAAATAAGGAGCACAAGGTGAACATTTAAATAAAAAATTCATTACAGCAAAAAACAATTGCTATTAATTGCCTACAGAATATTCAAAATACTTCCCCCTTGCTTCAAACACATTTATTGCATCATTCTTGTTAATGCTTGTTTTACTGCAATAAAATAAAATACTAAAAAAAATGTAATCGTCATATCCTTTGATCATCTTCTGTAGTGTTTTTGATTATTATTTTTTTCTTATGGATTGACTGTTGAAACAACTCCAACTTCCAATCCCTTTGACCCTTTCCATGCCTTGCTGGCCGTACCAATGGGGGCAGACATACTCAAAGTGCCCCTTCCTTCCTCTATTTGTGATGAGTGCATTCATGTAACTAGCCCCATTGTCCTGGGCCATCTAGAGTTTGTCTTGATGGCCTCCTTTAGGCCCCTGGAAAGACTGTTGAAGACAACTGAAAGGGTAGATTTAGATGTTGGACAGGTATCTCCATTAATTTGCTATGAACCGAGGGGAGCAAATTGAGTTTCAAAGGTAGCCTATGAAACTTGTTAATTTGAGGCTGCCTGCCACGTAGCCAAGGAATCCATAGTAGCTAGATTTTGGATGCTTGCATACCTTATTTTATTTAATGGCTATGATCCCCCAGATAGATTAAATAATTTCTTCATTTAGAACATCTGAAACTGTATGACATTTTAGAGCTTTCCTTGACCTTGTCAAGGACAAATGTTCACTTTATTGCTTTTCTTTATTTTTTACTTAAAGACAACAGACTGTTGTCTCCCTCACGGCGGCTAGAGGAGCAGAGGTGAATGGAAATTACCACAGATGTTTTATGATGCTCAAATCCTTGCAGTTGTACTCCCCAAGCTGGCTAATAGCTTCTCTCCTGTGTGTTCTTTTTCAATCTCCTATATTTTTCCTCCCATTTCCTTTCCAAATCAAGATCTTTGCCCTTTTTATGGAACATCATAAAACTTAGCATTTATGTAGTGTGTTGTGTTTTTAAAGCCCTAAGTGATCATTAATGAGCTAATCCACAGAAGACGATGCTTGTACTGTAGGCCATCTGCTACCCCATTGTGCAGAAGGAAAAACCAAAGTCCTGGTCAGCCATGGAAAGCCAGGTGACACCTCTCCCACATCAGAGACTCTGGTTTCAAATGAAAGCTTCCTCTCCCTGCCCTTGGATCCCAGGAGTAATGTCAAGAAAGAAAGATCAGATGTTGTTTTTTCTAAATGCCTTCTCTATTAAAATCCAACTTGTCCCCATTTCAGCTTTCTCCTTAACAATCTCTTTGAGCTGTAGTGACTTCTAGGTCTGCTCAAGATGGAGATGCTTCCTTCCCCTGTTCTCTGTGACTTAACACGCATGTCCTTATTCGTATCACTCACGTCACTGACAGAAATTGTACCAACTTCAGCACTCATAGACGATTCCAGCCCAATAACTCTTTTGTGCCTTCTTTGGGCTGAGAGAGTGCCGGCTGTTTGTCACAGTCCTCGGAGAGCATCTATCCTCTAGCACAGTCTCCTCGGCTATACTTTATTAGCTTATTTATGAGCATGTCACATGGGATAGAATCAGCGACAGCACTAGAGCCAAGCCGTAATATGTTTATTGCCTCACCATTTCTATAAGGCCCATTTTCATCTTTTTGACAGAAATGAAAGGGATGAGTAGGACATGATGCGTTCGCTTTAAGGCCACATTGGTTTTTATTGGACACCCTAAAATCATTTTCTTCATTGATTCTCTCTTAATGTGTCCTGAAAGTGTTTCTAATAGGCAAATTATGCCTTGTTACTATTCTTTAACTTTCTGAGTTATGATCTTCTCACTTTAAAAAAAAAGACATCGTTGGTCTGTTTTCAGCTTTGGATGACTTTTCAATGAGTTCTTAAAAATAGGCTGGTGAAACTAAAATTCCATCAGTCAGTTTTTAATGATAATATCCATGAAATTATAAGATTGTGGACGGAAGAGGGAGTAGTTGTGTGATTTTTTTTATTCCTCGTGGTGCTGAGCACCATGCTCTGGCAGACTAACAGGTGCTTAAAACTTGTGTGATCTGTTCCCAGCCCTGTAAGATGCTAGGCCCTCTGGGAAATGCAACAGAATATATTATCTCGTCCAATCTTCTAGGACTTTTCAATTTAGGTGTGCAAACAAATCTTACATCCATGAAACTTTCAGAAAATAGTAAATGACACTATGATCAAGAACCAGAACGGACAATAAAGACCATGTGCATAATGCTTCACCAAGTAGCATAATAAAGACTGGGACCCTACAGCAGACTCGCCTAGCAGGGTGGGGTCTAGTTTGTACTCTTGAGCCAGGCAGATGTGGATACAAACCTGAACCTTCTGCCAGTACATATCTCTGTGATTAACCCCAGCAAGCGGCAAGCCTTGATTTAGTCAGCTGTCATGCAAGAATAATACTATTTCTAACAGTGTGTGCCCACAAGGATGAAAGCTCCAACAGGGGAAAGAGTTTTGTCTCTTTTGTCATTGCCGCACCTGTTCCCCTCCCACTGGCTAGAAGATGAATGAATATTTGCTGAAATAATCAACCTCAGCCAGTTTACATTCATTTAGGTGATATAGCATATTAAAAGATTAACATAGTACTTTGGCATAGTAAGTGGTCAGTAATTTTGTTACCAGTATTATGATTTCAGCAGGGCTCAAGCATACTAAGTCTTGTGGCCACATAAGCCTCGAGTTCTGTCTTGTACCGTATGGTGACGGCCCTTCCCAGAGACCATCAAGTCTATACAGAGCCCTGCACGCATTCTGGTTTATTCTTTGCTTTTCCTCATTGACCTTGCTTTGTTATTTCTTCTTCATTTGTTCATTCCAGTCTTGTTCAACCCCGATCTTTTTCATTTTCTTTGGTTTTGTGACTTGCTTGACACACTCTGTCTGCTGCTTCCAGCTCATCTTGAAACTGCAGGTAACTTTCTTATGAATGAGTGCTCGGTGTGAGTCCAGGGACATAATCAGAAGTTCTGTGAGCTCGACTAATTTAGGGTCTTCTGTGAAGAAATGGCCTGAGGCCTTCAGGGAACAGGAATGACTCCCTGGCAAAGGCAAAGCATTTTTCTTTTCACCTGAATTAACTGAAATTCAGGGCAGGTCTAGTCTACATCAGAGACAGTATTTGTGTGAAGAGAGTATAGATTTGGGATCCAGCCTCTGCCATTTGGAGAAATTAAATTCTTTGTTTTCTCATCTCTTCTTCAATACATTGTGGTTAAAAATACTTATCAAGTAGGATTGTGGTCACTGTTGAGAAAACTAATGTGTGTAAACCATTTTATATTCTGTCTGGCATGTGTGGTGCTTTTATTTTTCTGTTTTGTTCCTCTGGAAACCATGTCCAAGCATTTATGAGTGCTCCATAAGGGATGTGTTAGTCTGGAAGTCTCTTTTCACACATAAAGACATTGATGCTCAAAGAACCGACTTCTTGCAATTCAACTCTGAGTGCAACCAGTATTTCCGGGCACTGCAGGGTGCTGGTTGCTACAAAGGATTCCAAAGACTGAGAATTCACAGTCTGTGGAGGAGCCAAGCTAGTGCTAATGCATTAGGCTAAGTTCGTGGGATCTGGGTGAGGCGGGAAGGGCTTTGCTGTAGACACCCTGAAGGCTCCACCAGCTTAACTCTAAGCACAGCTGGGGCGGAAGACAGGGTGAGGTTTTTGATGGTAGCATATGGTAAAAAAAATGCAGATTTGCCTGAAAGCGACCCCAAAAGACATCCCTGGTGTAATATAATTATAAGGCTATGCACACCGCCTTACTGGCCCAGGAGAAACCCATGATGGGGGCAGCTGAAGACTAAACAAGCCCCTTGTAGAACGCAAGTCCAGACACTCGGGACCCGGGACCTGACTTGTGGCTCAGAGGGCAGGAGTCTCACTCATGCTGCAGATGGGTCCCGGTCAGCAGTGGGTGCCCAGCAGCACCATGGAAGCTGCGCAGTGCACTTCACAACCCCGGGGCCGTTCATTAGCAAACACCCAGAAAGGTGCCATCCAACATGAGCGCAGATGGCAGCCCCGGAGCGTGGGCTCCCCTACATGGCGGTCTTCTTCAGACAACACGAGCACCAGGCCGTGCTGTCTTGTGAAATATTCCCAGCAACTGCAGCAAAATATGTAGGTTTCCTTGATCAGCACAAGATGAGTGTTCAAGAAAAAGCTTATAAATTTCATTACCAGGGGATTATACACAGTGCAGTCATTTGTTGGCACTGAATGTTTGATATGTCAAGTGTAAAACAGTGCTGCAAAGTGGGCTGTGTGTTGAATGTAATTTAGAAGTCCTTCCTTCCCTCCTTCCTTCCTTCCTTCCTTCCTTCCTTCCTTCCTTTCTTTCTTCCTTCCTTCCTTCCTTTCTTTCTTTTTCTTTCTTTCTTTCTTTCTTTCTTTCTTTCTTTCTTTCTTTCTTTCTTTCTTTCTTTCTTTCTTTCTTTCTTTCTTTCTTTCTCTCTCTCTCTCTCTCTCTCTCTCTCTCTCTCTCTTTCTCTCTTTCTCTCTTTCTCTCTTTCTCTCTTTCTTTCTTTCTTTCTTTCTTTCTTTCTTTCTTTCTTTCTTTCTTTCTTTCTTTCTTTCTTTCTTTCTTTCCTTCCTTTTTTTTTTGTCCTGGGATCGAACTCAGGGCCTTGTGCTTGCTAGTCAAGCACTCTAAGCACTGAGCTAGATTCCCAGCCCCATAGTTCCCTTCATTTCAAAGGGACTTTTTATAATCATGTGCTGCCCAGATACTGAGTACATTGAACTTGTACTAACGCCAGTGGGGGTAGAAGTCTCCCAAACTGCCTTCATTAACTTGCTTGCTTTTTAATTTATTCTTTCTTCCTTATCTTCCTTTCCCTTACTCTTTTCCCGTATCCTTTCTTTTCTTTTTCTTTTCCTTCTTCCTCTGTTGACAAAGGCAAATGAACACTACAATGTCTTAAAAGGGCTCTGGATGTGAGCACAACCTTTGACTCTAGGTTAAGATTAGAAGAGAAAAGCTAAAGCAATATAGAATCTGATCTTTTTCTTATGCATTTCTGTTTCACTCTTTATATGTTATTTTTCATGCCACTTTTAATTCTAGACTTGGTTTTTCTTCACGGGTTTTCAGTTTTTTAAACCTCTTTTGTCAAATTATGAAACACAATATGAAATACATTTTAATCCTTAGCTCATGCACACAAATATACACTCACATACTCATATAACAAACAAAGGCATGATTAAATAATATTTAACCTTACTACGGAAGATGAACTCTGACATTTTTATATTCTGTTGTCTTTTGTATTTCATTCCATCTATTCAATTTCAATTTTTAAAACATCACTGGGTCGTACCCTGCTAGATTTATTGCATAACTAATTAATGAATCATAATTGATAGTTGGAGAAACTGTATTTTAGGTGATTATTAACTTCTGAATTAGTCCTGCCTTAGAGTGGTCTTTTGTCCTTCTCTAATTCCAGCACATTCTTGATTGGATTGTTTCCTTGAAATCCAAATGATCAGCCGATAGCATGTATTAACAAGCATGTGAATATGTTTGAAATGACTTTGTGGAAGCTGACACATTCCATTTGTTTAAGATTCAAAATCTCACATTTTATTCCACGTTTAGAAAGTTTCAATTTTCAATTCTATTCCGTTTCCCTCCCACTGACCATCCAAGGCCTAGCCCACCAGCTGTCTTGGAGAAAGAAGGCAGCATCCTCTCTCTGCTTCTTTTTCAGAGATTTGGTCTTACAGGGAAAGCTGAGGGGCAGGCAGGGCAAGTTAGAGGGCCTCAGTGAGGTTTCTCACTGCTAGAGAGAATAGCTAAGAAAACCAAACAGGGAGCTGAGGAGGCAGCCTGGCCCACTTCATGGCAAGACACAACTTCCCTCTCTCCATTTCCAAATAAGAACAAAAGAAAAACAAAGTGGGGAGGGGGGTATGTATTATAAAAACTCACTTAGTACAGAAAATATTCACCAACACCTAGATACTCACACACTTCTCTATTTAAGTACATATATTTTATTATTTTCTCACCATATTAATGCACTAAAATATACATGTATGTCTTTTTGCTAACTCGCCCTTGAATGTGGGGCTGTGGTGTAAATCTCACAAGATAAGCCCCCAGACAGGACAAAGGGACCACAGAAGTGCTTATCCAAGAGTGGACATGTAGGCAGTGGAAGGGGCAATGGCCCAATCAAGAGTCTCAGAACCCCAACTAGCCAATCAAGTTATCACAACTCTCAAGGGCGATAGTCCCTTTCTCACTGTGTCATAAAAGGGGATGAGAACAAAGATCTTGGAGTGCAGCTCTGGACGCCCTACCTCACTCCAACAAGGTAGCGATCCATCTACTTATTTTCTCTCCTTTTTCCAATAAAATGATTTTGCTTTCCCACTCCTCTTCCCTTTCCATTAAAGTGATTTTGTTTGTCCTTCTGAATGTATATCCTTAATTCTTTTATTGATGTAGGTTTTTTTACACACCCTAGATAAATACCTATGCTCATGAGACTAATGTTCTGGGAGTAAGGGAGCAGCTTTTTCTAAAGAAAACCTCACCAAATCTTCCCTGGACTGTTTGTGTCTTGAAAGCAGAGGAAATGCTGCACCTGTGAAGAGTTTTTATTCATTCCTTTCGGGATCTCCACTTGCTGACCGCTTACTTTGGAATTTCCTACCCAGCACGTCTTGGTGCCTCGATAAAATCGCAATTGTTATGTCTTGTCATTTTATGAAAAATATTTGAAGCTGGATGAGATTATAAAGAAAACGTAACAGAGTTATTACTGTTATTCATATTGTAATTATTTGTATTATTGTAAACTAGGTCAAATCAATTGATTTCAAATTAAGTAGTCAGTTGCACTGGCATGGTTTAATTATGTCTTGCTTTACAATAGCTTTTTCTCTTTTCTTTCTTCTTCTTCTACTTCTTCTTCTTTTTTTTTTTACAAGACTCACGTAAATTTGCTTTCAGAATAATCTTTTCATATTTAGGATTCACTGCTAAAATAACAGCACAATAAAATCTTTTCTGTCAATCCATTCTTTTCTACCTCGACAAATGCAGTCTTAAAATAGTAGGTAATCCATAAACAAGACTTCTCAGCCTTCTGTTCAGCAGCCACCGTGGCACCTGGAGGGACCAGGAAGTTCCAGGGAGAATTTTCACTCCCAAGTCATTTTCTGTACCAGTCCTGTGACGCCATACTATGAAGTAAGGGAGGAGGAGGAAAGGGCTCCCTCTTGGCCATTTCAGCTGTTATAACAAAGTGCCACAGACTGGCTGGCTAATGGACTAGTGACTTCTGTTTCTCACAGTTCTGGAGAAGGGAAGTCTACCAGCAAAGTGCTGGCAAGTTTGTATGTGCTGAGGGCTGGTTTCCATTTTCAGAGATAGTATCTTCTTGTTGTGTCCTCACACAGCCAAACAGGGCAAGAGAGCTCTCTGGAGTCTTCCATGAAGGCACTAATCCTAATCATGGGGGTCTCACCCTTGTAGCCTAATCACCTCCCAGAGGCCACTCACTTCATAACACTGTCAAATTCAAGGTTGAGATTTCAAATTTGAGGTTAAAATGAATTTTAAGGGAGACCCAAACACTCAGGGCATAACAACAACCCAGTAAAGCTATGAGCATAGAGGAATTAAATCAGAAAAATATGAATCCCCTTGTGGCTCAGTTAAGATAGGACAGGACTGGGCTGGACGGGCCTGTAGAAATGTCAGGAGGACTGAAGTTTGTCTGTGCCCAAGTCTATTGTGGTGCTGATGGTGACTTTCCCAGCTCTCCTCAGCCTGGATTTGGGCTGGCCCACTCTGTCCAGCACATGGATGCCCACTCTCCCTGCCTCCTGCTTGCTCCCTCTCTCCTCTGGCCTTACAAGCAAGTGACAAGATGGTAGGCAGTTCTTTGGCTCTCACCCAGCATTCAAAGTGCTGATATTTTCCCATTTTTACTTTTTTAGTGGCAATTAAAGTGTTTTCACTATTAAACAGCTAATCCTTGAAAAATGAGAATGTATTTGCAGAGTGAGGTCGGACAGGTGGGGGTTACATGGGAACTCTGTGGACCGCAAAGAAGCACATCTAACAAGTATAGGCAGAGGAAAAAAGAGGCTATTTTTTTCTTAAAGAATAAATGACTTGTGTGTTACAAGGGAGTGCAGGCTTTATCCCAGCAAAGATGACTCTTTTGTTTAAAGTAGCCTTTTAATAGGCTCTGGGTTGGGCTCTCAACTTGCCTGCAGCAGACAGTTGATACAAAGGGAAGTCAGTCCTTGGCAGAACAGGGCAGAAGCATTCACCCAGGGGCTGCATTGCATTTAAGGCAGCACAGGCCAGTCTGGAATTCTGGGTCTGTGTCTCCACTGTCTGCCTGGCACTCAGTAAGTAGATGGCCTGTGGCTCTTCAGCACTCAGCAACTCAGAGCGATCTCTTGGCATCCTTGTCCAAAAGCTAGCTCTTTCCTACCAACCATGACACCCCACATCTTTACCTCCTTCAACCCTCTGCTTGGCTCTTGCATACTGCAGGGTAGTGGCAGCTCCTAAGTGGCGCAGTGTGTCCATGACAACTGCAGTTGGGAGTCCCCTGATGGGCCCATGGCTTGTCCTCTTCCTCGCAGCAGGGTGCTGGTGGCGGTGGGGCTGGGAGTGATGCTACCTGCCTTACCCACCCTGGGCACAATGCGAAGGATAATGAGTCTGGACATGATGATAATTTCTGACCTGTCCTGAATCCCGCTGGAAATCCTCTGCAAAGGAAAGGAGGTGGAGAAGAAGAAAAGGCCGGGGTGCTCTGGGGCTGCAGGAGGAGACCCAGGCCCAGGGTGCAGGGTGGTATCTCAAGAGAGAGTGAGGAGACCTAGGGCAAGAAGAGGAGTGGGTGACACTTTTGGAAAAACAGAATATGACATTGGATTTGATACTGCTTCTCATGTGGCCTAAAATCTCCCTCTTAGCTGTACATCTCTGTGAAATCCAATTAAATCCCAACACGAGTGTGAACCGCTCTTTGGGAAGTGAGGAGGAGGAGTTTAGAAAGATGTGGCTCAGAGGCAGCTGGAGAAGGAAGACAGGACAAGAGGCGTCTGAGGCCTGGGGGGACTCGCACATCTCTGGGCCCGGGTTGGACTTTTCACTGAAAGAAAGGTCCATCCTGGCAGGGCAGGAGACGTGGGGACGTTTTAGCTGTGTAAGAAATGGTGGTGTTGGGCTGGGGATTTAGCTCAGTGGTTAGAGTGCTTGCCTCACAAGCACAAGGCCCTGAGTTCGATCCCCAGCACCAAAAAAAAAAAAAAAAAAAAAAAAAAAATGGTGGTGTTAATAATTCACAAGGAGGAGCCGGCCACGGTACCACAGGTATGCAATCCCAGCACTTGGGAGGCTGAGGTAGGAAGATCGCTGTGAGTTCAAGGCCAGCCTGGACTGCATAGCAAGACCCTGTCTGGACAAAAAAATAGAAAAGAGTCACAATAATCCACAAGAGGCTAGTGTACCTCCAGTAATACAAGAGATGGTTGTTAGGCTTTGTTGTTAACACCACACATGTCACGCCCCTTATGTGAGAAGGGGCACTTTTTCATTACCCTCATCTCACCTCGCTCCCCTCAAGGCTGTTGTCTCATTTGCTGCAGTCGGCAACAAAGATCGCATCCTCTAATGACCTGCAAAGAAACCGGCTGGGGCGTCATTTTTCTGTGAGACTAGGTAGTCTTTCTCTCTTGCTCTCCTCTTCTTGCGACTGATTCTTTTGACACCTCCAAGATAATCTTTCACTCACAAATACAGGTTTTCTCTAAGATCCTAATTTCCTCTCTTCATTTTTAACCCTTACATAATTTTTGTGCTTCCAGACCACAGCTGCCCTCCTTTCTTGCTCTGATCTTTCTCCTTCCTCTTTCCTTCCCTGCCCATCCCTATTTCTCTGGTTCCCTCTCCTCTCCCTGTAAGGGGAAAAAATAAAACCTGACTTTAATTATCGGGGATAAGTATAAGTAGCACCAGCTGTCTACCTGCATCAAGCAAAAGGCAAGTGATCAGTTTTGAAGTGAAATGAGATGCATTAAAGAGCCCAAAACATCAGCCTCAACAGCCCTCGAGATTACCCAGGCCTCCTTCAAGAGCAAAGCACGAACTCTGCTCGCCTCCTCAGCCCCCCCAATTCATCTTCTTCCTCAAGAGTGAATGTTCATGTAAAAAACCCCAGTATTTCACTTCATTGTCCTGCCGTTTGGTTTAATTATGGGTATCTCACTGCCATTGTTTTCTACAGGGTTTTCTTGCAAGTCTATAATCCTAGAACCGTATTGGAAGAGATGAGCCTGTGCTAGCCAGGCTGGAGCTCTATTTATAACATCGTTTCTAAGGGAAAGTTTATTCCACACCCTCAGCAATGTGCTTACAAACGAACTTTCTGAGTCTAACTTGGAACAGAGTTTGTACATTGCAAAGTGCTTGCTCGTGAATGCATAGAAGAGGTTGGCGATGGCTACATCAGGGCGCCAGTCAGTTGGCATTTGCAGTCCTCTTACCTCGTCTCAGCAAACACATGGCAACTGGTCATGCTCTGGCAACTGGTCTTTGACCAATGGCTGAAATGCAGAACCTCTTATGAAAAGGCAGCTTGGTCCCCATTTTACATAAGGGGCTCCCCTTCGTGTATGAGATGTGATCTAAAAATATCAGCAGTATTTAACTTAAAAACATGTTACTATAGTAAAAAGACACATTTCCATTAATCCGCCTAGAAAGATCCCTGTTCGCTTCAAACACACTCATCCCGTGGTTCTTGCCACTTTCTGCAGCAGTTCTGGAAGTCCTCTTTCATGAGGGTCTTGAGTTGCACTATCATAGTTGCCTGGATGTCTTGAATTGATTCAAAACATTTACCTTTTGTGGTCATTTTCATTTGAGGGAAGAGGCAGAAGTTGCACAGTGCCAGGCCAGTGAATAAGGTGGCTGAGGACACACTGCAATCTTTTTATTTGACAAAAATTGCCATAGACATTTGATCAACCAGGATGATCGTAAAGTACAGTGAATGTTTAGATGTTTAAAAATTATTACGGTAAAAGGCATCAACATTAGTCCCCCTCAAACTACTCAAAATGCTCCTCCTGACTTCAAACACCCTTATACCATTATTCTTGACAATGTGTCCTGTGCTGTAATTTTTTTTTTTAACTTAAACAGTCACCAAATCTTTTGATTACAACTTGAACATAGTCACAGGATCCTGTTTATGCACATGAAAGCTGAGTTCTATGGAAATGCTTATTCTTATGGAAACGAAATTCACGTAGGAGCTCGGAAGTCAATTTCTTTCCTGGCTAATCTTTGGAGGAAGTGTTTTGTTGTAGCAAATACCCAAGAGCTCTGCCTTCTATGGGTCACCTTGAGCAATTCAAATTATCTTTTCCGACTGCTTTGCAGGGGTTACGATAAGCTAAATAAAGTGAAAATATTTTGAAGAGGAAGATGTATTAAGCACGACTCACGTGTGCACATGGGTATGTGCGCATGCACGTGTGTGCGCGCGCACACACACACACACACACACACACACACACACATCCCCTTCCATTTTGCAATCCCTTGTGATTTATCGGTTGCACAGAAGATGGTCAGTGGAGGATATTTTCCTAACCTAACAGGCATTTGCTTTGTGGAGACTTTAATCTTCCACGCGTTTACCTCCAGTGATGATCATCTGGGGAAAGACAAGTTGCCAGGGCAATGCTGTCCCAGCCCCTTACTCCCCAAATGACTCCCCTGTGGAGAGCCATTTCCACTTAGGAAGAAATGTGATCACCTCCTGCTTACTGTGGCATTTGGGGTGATTTGAATTGCAATGTGGTGTGTCCAATACACAGGGTAAAGAAAACTGAACCAGGGTTATTAAAGCTTGAAGTGTTCGAATAAGTGCTCTGGACTGGGCTTCCAGAGTGATAAGAGATCCATCCAGGAACACCAGTATAAAAGAGGTCCTGCTAAACATCAGCCAGGCATCCCATTTCTCTGTATGAATAGTCTGCGGGTGTACATTTATTTTTTTCCTTTCTGACTAGTACTTTTTTTCTCTTAGATACCTACTTTGTTAGGGCATTATTCTCTATTAGGAGAGGATCCAGCTTGCACCCTGTGCTGTGCAAGACTATCTGCAAATCCCTCTAGATTGGTTCCCAACTCCCCCCATGAGAAAAGGAGCTGATGCGCCTATGGCTGTTGTGAGAGGGTTATGTCCACACAGCATTAGCAGTTCCTGGGCACATTTGAAGCTGCTGGCAGCACCACCCTTAATAACACTCTTTTTTACAAACTGCTTGTTGTTAAATATTTATGAGGCCTTACAAGATGGGCCCCTGCTCCTGCCTGGGCCTATATAAATGCCGCGCTCTCCTACATAGGCTAGCATTGCTCTAGGAAGGTGTGTGCAGGCTTTCCACTGAGCTTCTCCATGGTGCTGCTCTCTGAGCTGGTGGAATTACTACTCAGTGGAGGGACCCTGCAGAGGTACCAGCCTCCGAGCCCAGGCGGGAGAGGGGTGGGGGTGGAGCAATGCGATTTGTTCCCAAGTCAGAGCCAAGGCAGGCTCCCACCATCATAGTCTTTTAAATATTAATAAGCTCCAAAAATATGCTCATAAAAAATGAACAAAACTAAAATAAAAGGAAGAGCAGTAGACGGGGGGGCACTTGCAGTAAAGACGACAAATTAGAGGTTAGCCTCTCTTTTCCTCTATCCCCCTCAGTCAGGTAGCACAGACTGTCAGCAGGCAGAGCAGATCTGCTGGTACTTTCTGAGCACACAGAGAAGAAACAAAGGCTGCTATTGCTGCCTGTGCTCACAATCCTGGGGGACCTCTCACCAGAGGCTTCTAATGTGTAGATCTGGGTGGGGTCTGAGACTCTGCGCTTCTTGCAGGCTCCCTGGGAGAGGACGCTGCTGCTGATGCTGCTGCTGCCTGGCCATGCCGGCCCACCCAGGGGAGGCGGTGCCTGCTGGCAGCACTGTCTGGGCAACAGGAGGGTGTCCAGTACAGTAGTCTCCACTGAGCCCGGAGGCTGTATCTGGTGTGTCCGAGGACCTGATACTTTGACTCTGCTCCATTTAACTAACTGAGGTGGAAATAACCACATGTGCTAGCTGCTTGTGGAACACTAAGGAAGAGACCATCGAATGGCGCCTGCTCTGAAATGGCACCTCGCTGGCTCTGCTTTGAGGACTGACCCTGAGGATGCCTTAGCCCAGGTCAGATGGTCCTCTCGGGGTCGCTACAGCACCCACCACCTCAAGAGCCTCTCTGCTGAGAGCAGGTGTGTGGCATGCGCCCCACAGGTCAGGAGTAGGCTTCCTCCTGAGACTGCTCTGGGGCGCTGGGCATGCTGCAGCGAGAGAGAAAAAAACCTGGGCTTTGACTTCAGAAAGAGATTCAAAAGCTGGCTTGCTTCGTCCTACCTGTGTGATCTCAGGCAATTTCTAAGCCTTAGTATCCTCACTCACAAACCAGCTCTAATTATATCTGCCTTTCGATAATGTGAGGACGAGAGATTACACAATGTGCTCAATAAATGGTGTCTGTCAGGGACAAAGAAAGGACTGCTGTGGTTTGGCTGTTTGTGCCTTCCAAAATGAGTTGAAAACTGCTCGTTACTGTGACAGTATGAAGAGGTGGGACCTCTGGGGGATGACGACCATGAGGGCTCCACCTTTGTGAATAGGTCAGTGCTGCTGTCACGGATGAAGGGTAAATTTGGTCCCTTTTCTTGCTGTCTTTTCCTATCGTTCTACCATGTCCGATGAACGAAGGCCCTTGCCAACCTCAGCCCCTTGACCTTGGACTTCCATCCTCCAGAACTATAAGGAAAGCAAGTTTATCTTCTTTGTAAGTTGCCTAGTCTCAGGTGTCTATTACAGCAGCACACGAAGGACTGAGACAGGGGTGATGATAGTACAATCTTATGATGCTTTTTTTTTTCAACTGGCCTACTGGTTCACTCCCACTTCTTTCTAGTTTATTCTTTTTCTCAGTGACTCTGTAATAGATAGCCCTAAATCTTTGAAAATATAAATATATGGTGGCACCTCCTGAAAGGAATTGTCACATTCACTTTACTAAGTAGAGTACAAGTGAGAAAAAACACACCTAGTAAAAGAAAAATCTTGGAAATATGTGCAGCCCTGTTAATTGCTAAATAAATGAAAAGAAAGCCACTGCTCAAACTATTAAAGTCTATTGGAGCAATACAGTTCCGTACTGGTGGAGCCGTAAATTGGTGTAATAATTCTGGAAGCAAGCTGGCAGGAGTCATTCATTCAGTAGACAACTATTGAGTGCCTACCTAATTCCAGATATTTTGTTAAACTCTGGGGATACAGAAATGAATAGGGCCAGATCCTTGTCCCCAAAGCTGATGCCACAAACTCTACCCAAGTCTTAACTCAGTAAGACCCTCCAAACTTTTTAAAAAGATCTTCTTATATGGTTGTGCATTGCTTTGCCATCTGTACTGGTGAAAAACTAGTTACCTATCACCAAATACCTGGCAATTAAGAAAGGTATAATGAAAATGATCGTTGATGGAGTAAAATTTAACATTAAAATTACAACTGTGTGAACTGTGGAGACATAAAATGACGCCAAATGAAAACAACAGAAAATGAGAGATACAAAGTAATTTGCCCATGAAAAATTATGTGTGAACAATTAAGGATGGTCATGAGTAAGTTGTGTCCATGGGGTTTGTGCTGTGGCCAGAGGCCTGGCATCAGTATAGTCACAGGAACTGGTGTACACTGACTCCCACAGCTACCCACTCCAACCCCCTAACTCCCACATCCGGGTATCGCGGTAGGATGACTAGTTCCGGACTTCTTCCAAGTCAGGCAGGGCCAGGAACTTGCTTCAGTCAAAGAGACGCGAGTGGAAGAGACACATTATTTTACATGCCTCCTTCTTAGTGGCAGCCTTACCAGCTCATTCTCCTAAAACAGACAATTCCTCACCTTCTCTTCCTCCTCCTGCAGCCGTGGACAGTACTTGCAGGCCCAGCCGCCTCATCCTCCTGGATCTTGGAATGAAGGGCTGAGCTCTGGACAAAGTGAAAAAGAATCTTTGCTTTTATAGCCTCGAATATTTTATTTAAGCCAATATCCTCACCAATCCAGATATGTGTATTGTTTATTAAATTTAAATGTTATAGATAGCTTACTATTTTTAAAATAGTTCTAATAGGGTTTTTCAGAGTTGTATAACAGATCACAAGATGACGGCATGAACTCCAGGAATTCACCCTCTGGAGGACTCCGTACATGTCTATAAGCACATAAGGGTTTAAGTACCACCTGATATATTCTAATTTAGTAGTTCTACAGCTTTTTGCCTCAGTTTCTCTTCATATGCATTACAAGATGTGCAATTTTCAAGAAGTATTATTACATGTGTGTTATTGCTCTTGAGAACTACCATATTAGAAATAAAAACTAAAAAAATAAGAAAATTAACGTGAAAACAAATAATAGTAAACACCTTACATGTTAAAATGTCCTGAAGAAAAATTAAAGAATCAAAAAATGTGTAATAAAAGTGCCATTACAGATCCCTTTAATATCGAAATTAACAGAATTCAGCAGGATTCTCATGTGTAGATTTGCGTTCAATTTGTGTAACAAGCTGTTTTGATTGAAGTCTAAGAAAATCTGCCAGTGAATAAATATGCAGTAATAAAAGGGAAAGTCATTCTAATAGATTTTTCAGGTAACTACAGCTATTCTTCCTTGATACTGCACCAAAACTTGACAGACAGTGGAGATTTCTTAAAGGTTCATGCAACAGAGCAGCGATCTCTCATCTTCTGTTGGATGAAGCTGTGTTGGCGCGCTTTGTGTCCCCAGTGGATCTCTTACCCAGCATGACTTCACAGTGACATCAGGCACAGGACATTTGAAAACCACTGGTGTGCTGAGTTATTCCCGTCTCCCACAACTGGACACTTTTCATTATGCAGTATAAGGAACTCATATCTGTCAATATAATTACTGACCACATCATCAGACGAGCCTTTAAATATTGGGAAGCCGTCAAGCTTACAGAGGCAGATATATAGTTTTTTTTTCCAAAATACAATTTTTGCTGAGAAGCTCAACTTTTTATCATTGCCAACCAATATTCTCAGTTGTTTTTCTTCAAATGACAGGCTCCCTTTGCTCATTTTTTGGGAAAAAGCCTGCCAAATGCCCAAGTCTGAATAACCATAGTTTGTTTGAAATTGGTTCTTTCAAGCAAAAATTGTGTTCCAAAAAATATGTGAGTAGTTCAGCTCACATCTCAATCACACATGGGCTGTTCCTGGAAATAACCCTAACACTCGATTCTGTATCATGCTAGTTTTATGTGTTCATCAGCTTGTCCTGCAGAATATTGAAACATCTGTACTTAAGGGTTGAGCCTTGGTAAAGTTAGTGACCTTTACTGTTTTATGGAAGGACGTTCCTGAGTGAGTGAACTGACTTTCCTTTCCTGCACCCTGAGTGAATAGAGATGAAGTCTCACAGTGGCTGCTGCTCTACCTGGATAGCCCTGCCTGGATCTGTGTCCAGGGGCCCACAGTTTTACTTGCCATTACTTTTTTATTATCGGGGCAAATATCAGTAGAGTTGAAAATGAAATTGCATTCGTAGTATAATTATAGGAATAATTTTGACTCCACGGATTCCTGAAATGGTGCAGAGGACTCCAGGCATCTGCAATCACGCACAGCTGTGCTAGTTTGCCACACAGTGGTATCCAGCAACACCGCGAGGACAAGTTGGCTTCAATCTCTCACTCCTGAGTACCTATCTGACCTTGGGAAGACACTTTATCTATTACCTCCAGTTTCCTTGTCTGCAAAATAATAGCATTCATTTATTCATTTATTTATTCATTCGACGAATATTTATTGGCTGCTATTACATGCACTGCTGGCATCTGAGGCACAAGGAATATAGCCATCAAAAGGCAGGCAAAGTCCTTGCACTTACTGTACAATCTGGAGGGGACCAGAGCAGTCAAAACACATGCATGTGCAGAAGGAGATTATTTAGAGAAAATCAGTATATTAATATTTAACAGAAATACATGCATGAAATCAGTAAAATAATTACAGACTGTCGGATGTGCTGGAAATTTTATTTGGTGGAGGAAACCAACCCAAGTACTCTGGAAAGAGTTGGGGGAGAAGGTGACACAGTGTACCCAGCAGGGTCAGGGATGCAAGTCTCCGTGCTGAGAAAGTGACATGGGAGCCGAGGCCGAGAGATGAGAGGCTGCCACACCGGTACTTTTCCAACCCTAAATTTTTGTGATGTGGACACTGCCCCATGCAGTGCCCCAGAAGCATCTTTGGGTTCCACAAGGCACAATCCGTTGGTCTGGATATGATTTAAATAAGTCCCCAAGGGTTCATATATCAAAATTTAATTCCTATCCTGAGGCAGTAGGAGGGTGGAAACTTAACCCAGTGGTGCCATTTAGAGGTGAGGCTTTGGGGAGATAGGATTAGATGACATCCTTTGAGTAGAGTATCCCAAGAATGAGTCCTAGTCACTTTATAAGAAGAAAGAGAGGACCAGAAGAGAGGGACACTCACACATGCCTGTTGTCTCTCACCATGTACTGCCTTGGGACTCTACCAGCAAGAAGCTATCACCAGATGCAGCTCCTTGATCTCATTGTCCAGGACTCTGAGATTTTTCTTTCTAAAGTCATCCAGCATAAGATATTCCTATACAGTAATGAAACACTGACTGACACACATGATGAATGAGATGTTAGAAATCATTTACTCCTCATGGTAACTCCCTGAAGTAGAGTTCCATTATTCCCATCTTGCAAAAGATAAAATCAGAGCCTGGAGCTACACAGGTAGAAAATAATAGAGGAAGGATTCAAACACAGGCATTCTGATATTCTCAGGAGGTATCAGCCACTCCCTAAAGTAGTTAGGAAGTACTTTGTATTTATAAAGCACGTAGAAATTTCAGGATATGGGTCTCTCATTATTACTAGTATAAATATATTTAAAATGAATGAATATACCTAAGTAATACATATTGAGTTATTTTTAAAAGTATATTTATGAGAGGTTGAGGATTTAGCTCAGTAGTAAAGCCCTTGCCTGGCCAGTACAGGGCCTTGAGTTCAATCCCCAGCACTCCCCCCGCTGAAAAAAGTATATTTATGAGAAACACAAATAAAGAACAAAATAGAAGAAAGATAAATGGGAAATAGGGAGAAATTCAAATATTTCCTCAAATTACAAATTCCATTGTTTTAAAAATATTTCAATATATATGCTAATTGGTTTCATTCATACTACTAGTTTATCTTAGTTTGTTGAAAAGAAAGATTTGTGGAATCATTTATTTGTTTCTTTTTGGTAAGAATCTTTTTGGTTTATGTCTTGTACTCTAAGATAATGAAGATAATGGCATACAGTGTAATAACTATTGCTATATTCTCTTATTGTTTGATTATGAAATTTTGTTTTATTTTTTCATTATTGATATATTATACATATATATATATATATATATATATATATTTAGCAAACTATAGGACATGTTATCTGTAGATCCAGATAGGCTTGTAAAGGTGATAGGTGGAATAATTAAAGCCTGACGTATATTGAAGGAATAAAGCAAAGGGGAAAATTGCCTGATTTTGGCTCCATTTTAAACTTGAAAGGAAAAGGTTATATATGGAGAACATGAAAAGTGACAATGTGAGCAGCTCATAACTGAGGGGCTTTCTAGGAGCAAAACGTAAAGAACTGTAAGCATGTGCACACCTTGGGGTCAACTTCAGGACTACTCTTTATGATGAATTTGCTCTGGCCCTCACCCATCCCTTTCTGAAATTTTTTTCCTATTTCTTAAAAGAACTGTTCCTCTTTCTTCGTGCGCACACTAGCTTGGCCCAGGGAGAGTTGGGGAGCAAGGCCTGGCTGATTTCTTCTGAGAGTCAATGCTTTTAGGTGAGAGTGCTCAAATCTCTGTGTGTGCTGTGAGCACCAGGCATGGTCTGTGAAGACCAGGATTTTCTAGTGGAAACTTCTCATCTTGCTCTGAGAGTAAGGTAATCAAGGCACACAAGTATTCTTGGGTCTGGAATTTCTTTTTTGAAAAATAATGGGTTTTGCTAATTACGTTTTTCTTGAGCTGTATAGCTAGGTTTGTTCTTTTTTTCGCAGGATGGATTTAGAATCTGTTTGCTTGTTTGTTTGCAGCTTGTTTAAACTAGAAAACAAGGCGTTGGAGAAAGCAAAGCAGACCATGAGGGTACAGTGAATAAAATGTTTTCAGAAGGTCAGAGACCATCTATAACAAAGTGGACTTAGCAGGTTGGGAATGAAAGTTAAATTAGAGTCAGCAGTGCCAGGGGTTCTGCAACCATAGACCGGGCTGATTTTGACAAGCTGCGTTACATTTCCTGCCAGCAGGGCCAGTAAGGACTCCAAAGCTCTGACTTGTCACCGATGCATGTCTCTTTTCAGCATGCACTGGTGCAGACAGCACCTGAATGTGGGTACTTGACTCCTGCTCTGCCTAGAACAACACCTCGTAGTCCACAGAGGAGGTGAGAGTCAGTCGTTCACTCAGCCAACACTCAGGAGCACCTCTTGACCTGGACATCACGGTGGGCTGTGTGCAAGTGCACACTCAGTGAACAAGGTGGGCCCTGTCCTGTCCCACAGAGCTGGCTCCTGCCCTGTGGACATCGTGTCCAGCATCAGCCCCAGCTCACACACAAGTATGGTGAAGTCATACTATGAAAACAGAGATGCACGAGTCTTCAGTACAAAGTAGCTAAACAAATGTTTTCTCCTTGTTTTCCTCTTCCTTCTTCTTTTTCTTCCTGTTATTATTATTATTACAACTGATAGTGGGCAGTGGTCATAAATAATCACTCATTTGTATACCAAAGTTTATTTTTGTTGAAAGAAAATGAGTACAGACTTCTCATAAGAATTTAATAGAAAAAACTTTCAGATATCAACACATTCTTCTACCTACCCTCGAAAGATCCAGTTTGCATGTACATATGAATTATCATGTGCAGATTTAGGGAGCTGTTTCTTATAAGCACTGCCTTTGAAGGCGAGTGAATAAATACTAAAACAAAAGAAGACCATTGTGCTGTTAAATATATAATGGAATGTACAGCAGAAACAGTAGACTTGAAAATAAAAGCTTTTGATTTACCAGCTGGGTTTTCTGAGGGAAGTAAAAGATCAGGGCAAAAAATGTATTCTACAATATTTGGATAGAAAATGCATGATGGATTTTATACAACCGGAAGAGGAGATGGAAACATTCTGGTTATAGTTGCTTCCAGAGGGATATGGGAGTGCATATGGAGGCAAGTGTTGAAGTTCAGCGCCCTCATGGTTGGGACACACACCATCCCAGAATTAATGGAGGGAGGACAATGGGTGAATATCCATGAGGACTACAGGACAGACTTGTACTTTCCTTCCAGATGCAGACTCTGTGTAAGCAGCAGGCATCTCAGTTGTGGACAGCTGGCCTGAAGAAGGTACGGAGACTACCAGGTCTCCTGCAGGTCAGCTTCGCATTGCTGTGACACAATACCTAGGAGAAAAGCCTAGTGGAGGGAGGGTTTATTTTGGCTTGTGGTTTAGGAGGTTTCATCCATGGTCACTTTGCTCTGTTCTTTCGGAGCCCAGAGTGAGGCAGAACGCTATGGAGGACGTGGCATGGAGGCCCAAAGCTGCTCCCTTCACTGCAGCTGGAAGCAGAGGCAAAGGGAAAGAGCCAGGGAGGAAGGGCCAGGAGCCAGATATAGTCATCAAGGTCACACGCCCATTACCTACTCTTCACCTAGGCTCCATGTCCTGTTTCTATGATTGTCCAATGATGCCGTCAAACCGTGACCTCAGGGGATGACATGACCCCTGAGGGGTCACAATCCTTGTGACCCCATCACTTCCCCAAAGTCCATGAGCAAGTAAGCTTTCAACACAGTGAGCTTTTTCTTTTGGGGGGCATTCCTGATGCAAACCCTAAGAAATGAAAAGCACCTCTCCAGATTCTGGGCACCTCAGTGTAGTTCTGGACTAGCTAGGGTGTCCCTTCGGGGACTTATTGATGGACAAAAGAGGGCAAACAGAATTGAAGTGGCCCGAGGTTGGGATGAAAAGACCCAGAATGTTTGCTTCTGGGTCTCAAGTGTTGGGGTGATGGATATCAGCTGAAGATGACAGGAGCGGATGACAAGGACCCGAAGAGGTGCATCTCAAAGGTCACTGATGAAGGCTGAAGATGGGATTGGAAGAGGTGGCAATCCCTCAGCAATGCTGGGGACACCGAGCATTCTGGCATCCCTCCTCTCCTCATCCTGACTGCTGGCAGGGCTCTCGGAAGCCTGTTTGCATTCTTTTGGGGTTGCACCTGATTGTGGGCTACTCAGGAACTCTAAGCTGACATGTCGACAACAGGAGCTGTGCCACTTAACCTCCTTATAGGAGGCTCATTGGAGAAAACTGGCCAAATGAAAAATGGCCAGGATTGCTATTAGTTAATATAATAGCACACATGCACACACACACAGACACACACACACACTCAGCCACTGTTGTGATTTCTGTTTATAGTAGGGAAACAAATTACATCAGTGACCAGGCTAAATGGATGCATTTTGTGCGTGAGTTAAAATTTACAGTGAGAGCAGAGTCCCTCCGGATCATCTCTGCCAAGCTGATGCCTAGCATGTGAATGCCACTCAAGTGCCTAGATCAGTATAAATATGGATACCCCGGTATGAATTAGGCAGGAAAATGGGGGAATCTGACAGCCCCTTGCTGAGACACAGCAGCTCCCGTCCAGCAGAAGGACCTGAAGAGATGAGAGCAGCCCTGATGGACTATGAGAAAACAAACTGGAGCCTGGCAAGTACAGATGCTTGGGAGATGCTCGCTTGACAGACTGAAGCCTGTTTGTCAAGAAGGCTGTCACCCATCAGGGATTTAAATAGGAGCCTCCTATAGGATGTTACATAACCTGCTGACGCACAGCAGCTCCAGTGGAAGGGAACGGAGGCAGAGCGGAGGAGAGGCAGGCTGTGAGACAGAGGACAGGGCCCTGCTATTCTGCCCCTTAATGGAGTCCATGCATCCCGCACTGCCATGCTTGAACACACAGGGCAGGAGTGGAGATGCTTGCTCTTTAAGGGATGTGTCAATCAAGCGAGGACACTTCATCACAGCAGCCTTAGGAACAGAGCAGCAGAGAAGGAAGCAGATTCCCTGGGGGTGCGCCCTGGGAGTGTGGAGGCTACACCCCAGCTCTGCCCCGATCTGCCCGATTAGCAGTTACCTCTCCTCCTCTGATGTTTAAACTAAATTCTTCCTTTTGCAGGAGGGGTACAACTTCCACTGCACAAGTGCATATGAGCTGAGATGTGCACACTTTTGAAATCGTGCAGTGGTGTGAGCTTTATAAATGTTCTCTGGACATTATGTTGCTGCTTTGATTCATACATTCTTCCAAGTAGGACAGAGGCCTTTACTGACCCTGAAGTCAATGGAAGCCAGGGAGAGAATAATCAATATGGGCCCATTTTGCTTTGTGCAGTGGGTGCACTCCTAGAATGCACATGTAGTAGTTTGGCGATGAGTTTTATTCTAGAGGCCCGAGGGGAGCCAGCTATTTTAAAGAATCTCTATGTAAGAGCATACCCAGCCTGGTGTGATGGGATGAATCACTCTCTACACCCTAATTTATCTGTCGTATAAGTTTGGAATTTTGCATATTAAGTTTTTCTTGTTGTATAGACATTATCCACATACTGCTGAGCAATCAAATGGGTTGAATCAGACAGTCAGACTGTGGATATAAATTTTCATGTAATCAAATTTACTTAACTAGAAACAAGAATCCTTGTCGTAAGTGAAGTGGTCATAATCTGTAGCAGTCACCTGTGTTAGGGCGAGGTGACTGCGTGATCGGACACGGGAAGTGGCACACAAGCTATTGGTAAAAATTTGCATGGATTGATGTTGAAATTGTCGTAATTGACTTGCAGTGTGGTGGCATCTGTACAATGGTGTCTTGTAGAATACTATTCCAAAAAGGTAGCGATAATTTTCCTCAGTTAATTCCCTACCTCACTGAATTTGAGTTTGCACATGTAATTTCCAGTGGCCAATAAGACAGTAGCAAAAGAGACATAAACAGATGCTTGAAAATTACTTGGGTTTTGTGGATAGTCTTCTTTTGCTGTTCTGGTGAATCCTGTGACCACCACTCTGAGAAAGTCCCAGCCTGTCCTGGTGGGTGGTGAGAGACGTGTACACAAGTCATCTGAATGCCTCAGTGGATGTCATCCACTTCTGCATTGGAACACAGAGCCCAAGCTGAGCCACAAGCCAATTACAATTCACCAAGCAACCATCCCAGAAAAAATGTCCAGAACTCTTTTGGCCGCCCCTTTATGAAAAATACAAAATGCTTGTTGAAGGCTGTGGCATCAGGGTGATTTATTGTGCAGCCAAAGCTAACCAATATACAAGTGAAGAATCGTGAGTTACAGTGTTTTGTATGGGGAGGGGGTTATCTACATGACTCGGGCAAGGTTGAGTCTGCTTGGACAACAAAACCATCTAACCCACTGGTTAACTTAATAGAGAGAGGAATTTTGAAATAATAATCAATTGAGAAGACCTTGCATAAGACAGTATTCCAAATATACAGAGGTTTATTTAAACAGCAAACTAAGTCATATATATTCCTAGTTAAAATATTGGTAACACAAATGTGAAACTTCCTCATAAAAGGATTAGAAAATTTTGTCACTCTGAATAACAATAGGCAAAGTCTCAGAGTTGGTCCTTTCTGCACCAGCTTCTTCCTCGGTACTACTTGGTGCATTTTCTCCTGCAGGCTGGTTCTCATCTGATATAGTAATAATGAATCCAGAGCATGTTGGCCACCAGTCCTCCACAGTAACCCTCTCTGCTTATCTAGGTCCAGTTCATATTGTTTCACACATTTTCCTCTAACCATTATTGCTGCTAGTGCTATGCCATTGCTACTATAATATTATCTCTTTCTACTCATCTTGTGTCTTATGTGCCCATTGCATGGCACTGTGGGTGGGAGAAAGCAATTCTACATTAGCACAGCTTCAATGCAAGCTGCTCCCAGCTTCCCCACGTGGCACTAACAATGAGCTTCATTCACCTGTGTGGCCTGTTGGACAGCCACTTGAGACATCTCAGTTGCTGTAATCTTTCTTCAGTCACCTCTGCTCTAAGCTTAGACTTCGGCCCCTGGAACTTTAAGGAACTCTGCCCTGGCCACGTGACTGTCCACCTCACCGACCGTGCACTGCTTGCTCTGATTGTGCAAGCAACAGTCACACTGACTATACCAACTCATGGTCAATTGGGCCATTTCTGGAAGCGCACTAGCCACACACTGATGGCTCCTCTCTGCCTTCTTTCATTCTCAGATTCAACGATTTTTTTTTCCCCCAAATCTCTCGCCCTCTAGTCAGCCAGTTCTACCTTTTTCTCAGCCCACTGCCTTGGTTGTGTGTTGGTTCTCTTTGTTTTTGAACAAAAATGCCAACGATGGTCCCAAAGTTTTGATGGCTAATTTTACGTGTTACCCTAATTGGACCATGGAGTGCCGGTACATCTGATCAAAAATTATTCTCTGTATGTCTGAGAAGAATATTGACATTTGAATCAGTAAACCGAGTAAAACAGATTATCCTAACTAAAGTGGGTGGGGCTCATCCAGTCGCCTGAAGGCCTGACTAGAATGAAAGGTCCGAATAGGAGAGAGCACCATGCTGGGCACAACGGTGCGAGCCTGTAATCCCAGCACTCTTGAAAGGCTGAAGCAGGAGGCTTGAAAATTTAAGCCTAGCCTGGGCAATTCAGCAACTTACCAAGTCATGTGTCATAAGTTTCTTAAAAGGGCCGAGAGCGCAGCTCAGTGAAAAGACCCTGAGTTCAGCCCCTAATACTGAAAGAAAGAGAGGAAGAGAGGGAGAGAGAGACAGACTACTGCTGCCCAGATCTGGAAACTGGGACATTGTTTTATTTCCTGGCCTTTCATTCATACTGAAATATGGACTCATTTTGGGTCTTGAGTCTTCTGGCTGTTGAACTGGAACTAACCATTGGTTCTCATGGATCTCTAGCTTGCAGATGGCAGATCTGGGGAATTCTTAGTCTCCATTATCAAGTGAGCCAATTTCTTCTTCTCTCTCTCTCTCTCTCTCTCTCTCTCTCTCTCTCTGTGTGTGTCAACTTGAGCAGGGACGCCCAGCTGGACTGAGTCGCTGTGGTTCTGGGCGTAGAGGATCCACCTGAGGATCGTTGCTGACACAGCACAGAGGAGAACGGGAGCAGAAGATAGCAGGCAGCTGATTGCCAGGAGAAGCTCTGTTGCAACTGGTTTCCCTGAAGTGACCTCGGCTATTCTCGTCAAGGAAGGAGTTTGAGGCCTTGCTGTCATTGAGGATGGCTGCTGTTCTCATCAGAGGAACTCTGGTCTTCGTCTCTGCCATGAACATCATATTCTGGCTCTGACAGATTTCTTCTGCCTTTTAGTGCAGACACGGACTTACACGGGACAGTGCCGTGGGCTCCTGCCCTTGATTGGATCTTTCAGGTCTCCAGTGCATAGGTAGATGTTCTACACTCTTCCTGCATTTGGCTTGTGTGTGCGAATGTTGTAACTTGTGCTTTTCCTGTATTAAATCTGCTCTCTTGCAAACCACTGACTCTATAAAAGTAACTAATATGGTTCTCCTGGATCTTTAGCTTGCAGATGGCAGATCTAGGGAATTCTTAGCCTCCATTTTCAAGTAAGCTAATTCCTTATTCTCTCTCTCTCACACACGCACACACATACACACAGACTCACACATATCCCATTGGTTCTATTTCTAATGCACATTCTTTGGAAATTATTTGTCCCTGAAAAAGTATACATTATATACTTTTTTCATTTTTTCTTTGACTCTGAAGAATGCTCACCTTCTCTCAGAAGAGAGAATACTGGCCATGCTTCAATTTCCTCATCCAAATTGAAGCTTCAAATTATTACTGTTGCAGTAGGAATTGTCAGCTAATATTCTGAAAGTTTTCAGTGTTTTCTTACCCAAGACAAGTGCATTTTACTGAAACTTCACTTCATAAACTTTAACTTGGGTGATGGGTACTTGTCTATGAGCTGTTTGATGGAATTATGAGGGAGAAAACGTGCTGTGAGGGAAAAAGAGAGAAGAGGATAAGGTGGAGAGGTTCACGGGGTGTGGCAAGAAGAGTACTGTGGAGGAGAAATGATTGGACCCCTTCTACTGGTGTGTGTGTTGGGGAAATGGATTTGATTCAGAGTAGGTCTGTGGTAAAACCTTAGTCCTATGACCGAGTCAGCCCTTGAGTGATTTAAACCTGGAGAAACAGTTTAACCTGAAAAGAAGGGGTGGTCTTATGCCCTGGGCAGGACAAGCTGTGTTCCTGCAGTTGTAAGAGAGCTGAAAGAAATAGCTCTCGGGTGTGTGGGGCTAAGGAGAGAGAGAACTCGGAGGTCCAGGACAGCTACAGAAGGAAAACCAGGCCGAATCAACTAGCATAGCAGGAGGCTGTGCTCTGCGATTTCCTCATTTATATGCAATTACACCAGGAGTCTCTGCCACTCTCTACATCAGTTTAGATCTCTGTGCACTAAGTTGTGCTAAAGTGACAGAGGATGGGGAGCCATATCCAAAATTAACCAGGGAGCAGCCTTGGAGACAGCGTACAGGAGACACTGGCTGCAGGGAAGGCTGGCCACCGGGGTCTGCAAGCTGCATCTTCACAAGAGCAGTGTGCAAACGCTGCTGCATACACCCACTCTGTTTCAGAGCTTCTGGAAGGCACATAGCGCTTCCAAGGCATTCAGGGGCTAGGCTGATTCTCCCTGGATACTGGGAGGTTTTTTCTTCCCGGGGAACACGATGGGAGATAGGCTTTGTGGAAACTGGGTTTCTTTTCTGGACTTTTCCCACTCAACCCATGGGTCCCAGGACTTGGCTAGTTTGTGTTTGGGTCGCAACGGAAGCACTGGGACACCCAGCTACTAGTGGATACCAGACCGGGAAGCTGGAGCCGGGAGCTCTGTTCTAGGCCTGCTCTGCATTTCCATCTCCAGCAGCATCTCTGTGTTTGGGTAATACAGGGGCGAGGAATCTCTTGCTGTGCAACCTCCCAGGCATGCCTCAGGAGCCGGGGTGGAAGGCTGCCTTTGAGCGCAGAGGCAGGCACAGCTCCCAGATCTAGAGCTGGTGACCGGTGGCAGCCATGAGCGCCCTCCAGTCAGTCTTCCTCAAGTCCCACTCGTCACATCTCTGTCCCAGCAAAGGGGTTCGCCTTGCCTGGTTAGGGAGCCCGCTGAGGTGGAAGAATATAGGAAAGTATTCTAAAAGGAAAATGGGAAAGAGAAAAAATATGCAGACTTCCCAGAGGTATTCTGTAAGCAGTGAGAATTTTCCAGTAGGTAACAGTGCTATTACCTCAGGCTGGCTTATTTCCCAAGTCACAGAGTGTTAGTGTGTTTGCTGATAAAGCAATTTCGGAGATCATGTACAGCAGCGTTTGTTTCTCGATATGCGTTTTCTTGGGACAATCAGGTCTTGTAACATGTCAATAAGAGTTATGTCAAGAAAAAAAAATGTGTGTGTATTTGGTGGGGGAAGGTTTAAAGTTTAAAGCTGGAAAAGCTTAGAATAAAAGAGTTGTGCAGACTGTTTACTGTGAGATAATTTAGAGTCTTTAATATGCTAGTGCGGAGCGCAGTGTTTGAAAACATTTGGCAAAACTTTAACAAGAAGGCTACACGCTCACACCACATATGACTTCGCAGTTTCCTGAAATGGTACTATGCTCACTCTATGTAATGGCTCCTGATATCTTTTATTCTAATTTATTTAACATATTCATTGAAACACAATTAATTTCATGGCCTATTAATTGTTCCTGACCTGCAATTTGAAAAACCTTGGTGTAGTACAAATCTCTACAAGGGGGACATATTGTTTGATATTTCTCTGATTTATTTGGTCATAAAATCTTTTCTTGTGGAGAGAGTACCCTGCAGGACCAGAGTCTATGGCTCACGATTTTGGAAATGTCAAGCTAGTCCATTCCCTTCGTCTTATAGATCAGGATATGAGGACTGGAAATGAGGCATGACTTGCTGAAACCAAAATGAGGCTCAGAGCTGGACCCCAAATCGAGGCAATCTGACCTCTGGATTGTTTTGCTTTTTCCGTAAAATAACAGCCAATTACTTGGTGTCATCTTGGAATCTAAATGGTATAATCCAATGTATAAAACTCATACACAGCAAAGTAGAGGACAATTATGGATTTTATCGTAATAGTCAAGTCAGTCAATTGGTACATACCAGACAGAGGGCAATGGGGGAGCGGCACGCATGTGACAAAGACCTTGTCTCCTGCCTCTAGAAATCCGCTTTCTATAGTGGGAGACAGGGACACACAAGTGCCTGAAGTAGGAAGTGAACCATGATACACGCTTGAATATAGCCACCACCAGAAGACACGGGGAAACAAGGAAAAGAGAGTTGGATGAGCAGGTTTCAGAGAGCGTGGGAAGACTTTGATAGAGTGTGGGATTTTAATAAATCCTTGAGGATTGGCCAGGACTTCTGCAGATGTAAAAAGGAACAGATAAGCCATGAAGTAAATCAGAGCATGTCACAGGAAGACAAATCACGAGGTAAGGGAAGGGGTGGGGTGCAAGTGGAGGTTATGTGGGGAAGATCATTACTAGGGAAACTGCCGTGGTGGGAGAGAAAGCCAGAAAGGCAGGTGGGGTTGTCTCTTGGGGACAGCGTGTCAGACTGTTTTGGCAGTATTGTTTTAGGTAATGTGGAATCACAAAAACAATTTACTTTTTCGTGAGCAGTATTTCTAGTAAGACAAAGTTGAAATGTGAAGAAATAGAAGAGAGGAATCTGGTTAAGCAACAGTTAAAGCAAGGAGTAATAAGGACTTAAACCAACTTAGAGACAGCAGTGTTAGAAAGATGGGAGTTGGGTGCAAGTGACGTACTTAAATCATAGTTATGGGGATTTGTCAGTGATTAGACAAGAAGAGAACAATAAGCCAAAAAGGCCTCAACACTCAAGTAAATAGAAGGATGATGATAATATTAGCAGACTCTTAGAGATGCAGTTTGGAGGAAGATGATGGTTCCCTGGGGGAGAGGGGTTAGCAAGTTTTAAACCAGGAGGTACTATCCATAACTTTCAGAAAAACAAGAAGCAAGTGCAGGCCAGGCTCCTTTCTGGGTGGAAAATCGTCCTTTAGTTAATCTCTTTTCAGTGAATAGTTCTTTTTCTATGCTCATGTTTAAATAGTTCCAGAAGAAGAATTTTCTCTTGTCTTTCTCATAGAACCTTTTGCTCTGAAATTGTGCAACAGAATTCTTCTCTCAAGTGGCCAGAGACATCAGAGGTTTTAGCTAGACTGGAAAGCTTTTGGATATTTTTTACAGTGTTTTCCAGTAAAGTGGGCTAGTGACGATAATAAAATGTGAATGGTGATGCACACAGAACTTACGGGTTTTGGCAAGAAAATCTGTGACACTAAGGTGGAAAGTTTCTGACAGGTTGTCAGAGGTAAGGTTTCAAGATAGACAAGGTGAGATGTTGAGGGGATCTCAATGCTAAGATGCCATCCCTGGGGGTATGGCTACAGGAGATGTAGTACATAAACACGAGGAGTATCATCTGGCCATAGTGAACCACAAGTCCTAGTGCTTGCAGCAAAATGGGTAGAACTGGAGGACTTTATGTTAAGTGAAATAAGTCAGATACAGAAAAACAAGTATCACATGTTCTTTCTAATATGTGGATAGTTAAAAAGTCGATCTGGATGTAGGAAAGATTTCTGGAGGTTGGGAAGTGTAGGGGAGATGGGGCTAGGGATAGAGGGAAGTTAGACAATGGGTACACAAACACAGAGGAGCAAGTTCTAGTGTTTTTCAGGACAGGGGATAGCTGCGGTTCACCATAACATACTATAAATTTTATGAGTAACTAGGTGAGGATCTTCGAGGGCTCCAAACACAGAATAATGCTCAGTGGATGGAAATGTTCATCTCCCCGATTTGAACAGCACAGACTGTGCACATGTATTGAAATGCCATATTGCACCTCGTAAGTATGTGCAATTATTATGTGTTAATTGCCAATTAAAAACATTTAAGGAGACAGAAATGTTACGTACTTTGTCTTGGTCATTACATGTTGCTGCACGTATAGAATTACCGCACAATACCCGATATATTACATGTATACTGTATCCCATTTCATTTGTGCAATGAAAATAGTAATAAAAAATTGTAACAAATTAACCATATAGAGTAAGGTATTAATAATGGCATAAATTTAGCGCTGCTACATCTTTTTGTACTGTCTTCTTAATTTCCATATAAATTTAAAACTATCATCAAGCAGGTTATTCATATATATATATATATATATATATATGAAAACAAATATGTATATATAAGGCTGAAAATTTTTCTTGGGGGAGTTGACATGACACAAATCTTTAACAAAGCTGTCTAACATAATTCATGCTTATTTAAAATCAAGGAGATACTCAAGCCAAGGAGACCTCTAAAATTACAGAAATAAAGGAGTTGAAGAGCAGTATGAGGAAGCTAATATTTTCATTGTCAAGAGTATGAAAATTTAAGAATTTAGTTACTGTTTTTCAGTGTAGCATTCTGAATACAGTCAATCACGCCCTTATTTTGGAAAGTCTATCTAAAAGTAAAATTTTAATTCAAATACTATATGTACATAAAAGAGCACAAATCAGAAGTGTACACCTAAATTTAGTTTTCTTAAAGTCAAAATACTTATGAAACTACCACCCAAAACAAAGGACGACGTCACCCAACAGGACTCCTCTCCTGCCCTCCATATTCACCTGCCGGGTCACCAGTGGTGACTGCTCTCCCGACTCCAGTACCTTCATTGTTTGGCCGGCTTAAGTTATGCCAGTGCATAAAGGAGATCACACATTGTGTATTCTTTTGTATCTAGATTTTGGTGCTTAATCGCTTGTCCATACAATTCATCCATGTTTCACATATTTATTCATTTTCAGTACTGTATACCATTCCAGTCCATAGATACATCATAATTCATTAAAAATTGTGCTGTTAATACATACTTGGGTAATTTCTACTTTGTGCCCATTTTATGCTGTTGTGAAAATTCTCACACATGGTGTTTGGTGCCTGTTTACTCATACTTTTACCGGGTATTGAACTACAAGTAGGGATTCTGGGTCATATATTCCCCTTCAGGAAATACTAGAAAACAGTTTTCCAAAGTGATTGTAACAATCTACACTCCCACAATTAGTGTGAAATAGTTCTATTTGTTCCATCATTTCATTAACAGATAATAGTGGTCTTTGCACTATAAGACACGTAGTAATATTCACTATTTTTAAACTCATAATCGCTTGATAGCTAATGAACCTGAACGTTTTTTATATGATTACTGTCCATTTAGATATCTCATTTTGCAGTGTCAGTTCAGATCTTTTGCTTATTTTTAAATTGAGATTTTGTCTTTTATATTGCTGAATTGAAGGTATGACTTATATATTCTGGATATGAATCCTTTATTCTTATGATTGCATATATTGCAAATACCCTTCTATACAGTGATTTAAATCTTTACTTTCTTAGGTGTGAAAACAGAAATTAATTTTGCCTACAGTAAGACACCATCTAGTGCTGCTCCACTTAATGCTGTTTCAGGATTTCTTGGTGACTTAAAAGTTATGGTAAAATCTGGGGTTTCAGTGTTCTGCAATGCAGGATGTCTCGACTTGGCATTGCGGGTCTCGACTCGGTCGTGTGACGTCTCCACAGTCTCGCTGCACGATTGCTGTCTGTGCAGTACAAATCAGACCAGACCAACAAACATATGCTACGGCCTGAACGAAGCGAGGATGCTGACCCAAGAGAATCTATTGCTGGTGTCGACGAAATTGTCAAGCTAGCTAATGAAATGAGGTTGGACAATATCAATGCGCAGGATACTGAGTAATTACTGCAAGTTACTGATGAGAGTCTTTCCAATGGAGATCTAAAAGGATTAGTAGAACAAAGGCACGAAGATGACGAAATAAGCATTTCTGAAGACGAGGAGCAAAAGGAAGTTTCAGCAGATTTTCTAAAAAAATGTTTAGCGACTGTAACAGAAATTATGAATCATTTATACAAAATGATCCAAACTTCGAAAGAAGTTCAAAGGCAAGGAGAAGTGTCACTGATGTGATGTTTTACTATTGACAATTGCTTGCTGAATGAAAATGGAAAAGGCAAGCAACAGTAAATGGCTTCATTATTAAAAAAAAAATTCCAATGAAGGACCTTCCTTATCAAAAACATACATTTAAAAAAATTTAGATTTTCATGAAACTTTTACGATTAAAATCAATATTAGCAATAAAAGCTTATATAAGTAATGCAATGACACAAAGACAATTGATAAATTTTCTTCTTATCTGTTCTGCTTCACCCATCCCCACTATTTATGTGGTAAGATGGTCTCCTTCAATGGTGTTTTGTTTAAGGCTGGGACTTCTTAGAATGTATCCCCTGCATTAAGTGGGGTCTCACTGTAGTCACTCTTATCAGTACTTTTCTCTAGGTTTGTGTTATTTATATTCTTCTTTAAAATCTGCTTACTTTAGGATAGTGTTTTACGTTATCTCCTACAAGTCTTAGTTTTGTTGTTCTTTTACATTGAGAACTAAAATCCTTCTAAAATTTGCTTCTGTCTATGATGTAAGGCACAGAGTAAATTTCATTTTTTAAGTATTGCTATTAAATTCAGTCTATACCATTTGATGAAAATATTATCCTTGTTTCCCTCCAGTACAGTATCATCTTTTTTTGGGGGGGTGCTGGGGATCAAATCAGGGCTTTGCACTTGCTAGGCAAGCACTCTACCACTGAGCTAAATCCCCAACCCCCCAGTATCATCTTTTTAATAACCAAATAATTCTATTTATGTGAATTTATTTATATGCTCTTTATCCAAGTCTTGTACATATTACACTTCTTTAATTAGTGTAGCTTTATAGTAAGTTATGATATCTAGCAATTTAAGTTCTCCCACCATCTTTATTCTTTAATTTCTCTTAGTAATGATTTGTATGTTTTCTGTGTAAAAATACTGTACAGTTTTTGTTAAATTTATTTCTCAGTGTTTGATATTTTATAAAGGTGTAAATAATATTTTCATAATTTTTATAATCTCAGTGTTTGTTGGCTATACATAGGAATATAATTACTTTTTGCATAATTAACTATGTGTTTAACTTGCTGTGCCTATTTTTGATTATAATATTTGCTTTGTATAAATCATTTCAAGCTTCTGTGCTCACTCTTGTGCTATGAATGAATGAAGATGGGTTTTATTTCTTCCTTTCCAATTCTGATGCCCCCTTTCTTGACTTATTGCACAGGCTACGACTTCTATTAAGGTGTCGATAGAATGAATAACAGTGACAAATGAATATCCTTGTATTGTTCTTGGTCCCAAAGGAAAGTTTTCAAATTTCATTAAATGCTATTTCTATTTTTTATTTGATAATTGTTATCATATTAAGAAGAGTCTCTTGTATTTCTAGTTTTGTAAGAGTTTTTTTGTCATTTTGTACCATAAAATGTTGAATATTTCATGTCTAGTGAAATGGTAAGAAAATATCTCTCATTTAGTCTAAAAATGTGCTAAACAATTTTGTTTTAGATATTTGAGACTGTGATGTTGAGAAAGATGACATATACTTTTATTTTGGTGATTTTTAGGCCAGGCTTCGATCAAAAAGTTATGTTGGCTTCATGAAACATGTTAAGTCCAATCTGTTTTAAGAACTGTTTATTTAGCTCATAATTTCAGGGTTCTCTCCAATTCAAGAATTTCTGTTGATATCTTTATAGAGATCGAATTCTCCAGTGAATTTCTACATCTCATCATTTATTTTTTTGAGCATATGAATTATAAAAATTTTAAGTACATCTCTAATCTCCCAACCTTGTTTTCTGTTTTCTTTTCTTTCTCTTGGTTTTCTTTAAACATATTTGATAATTTTTCTTAAGCTACTATAGAAGCTGTAGAGTGAGTTAACAAAGACAGAACTTCCAACTGAGTCCTTCTCATTCTGAGGGTCTAGCCCTCAAGGTGCTAACTGAGAAGTGAAATACAAAGGAGGACGACTAACATATTTATTAAATGAGTGGATAAGCAAATGAATGCTGGCAATAGAGGAGAAAACTCACACTAATGGACAATTTTGAAAAGGAAACATTTCCAGGTGATACATAAGAATCAAGGAATAAAGGAGGAGGTGGGATCATAAATGGCAAAAAGTGTGTAGTGACACTACTCATTGCAAAGTGAGCCATTGTGAACAGGCTTGAGTATTTGGAATGAAGAAAGACACAGGCAGGAGGTGAGGAAGACTAGGAGTTCTTTTTGGGGAGCATTGAGTGACAAAAAACATTCCAAGTGCAGACTTAAATTAAAAACATGGGTTATGGATTTGAGGTATGTACTAGAAGAAGAGGTCAAGTTCCCTTCCAACCTAAAGACCAAAGGAGATGACATTTTTAAAAGATTGTATAGAGATGTCGCTATTTAGAGTGGCATTTCTGAATATAGCAAGAGAAATTTGGATTAAACAGGAGCGGGAACTAAAACTTCAAAATTCTACCTTTGGAAAAATCCAGATACGACTTAAGTTCAAAGAGACTTCGAATGAATAAGTGGAAGATATTTGTTCATTTTTCCGACAGGAAACTTACAGAGGGCTATCTTTTCTACTCACCTTTCTGGATTCCTCATAATTCCAGGGCCAATAAACATGGTAATAAGGAACACATTCTTGAGTAAGTGAAATCACTTGCATCAGTGATTTTAATCCTCGCTGGTCAACTCAGGGCTACTTTTAAGTTCTTGATTAATCCACACTCCTGATTACTTACATTGTTCTTGTGTTTGTCCTACTGCATATCTACATATAGATAAAATACTTACTCAGTACAGGGCAGCCACTTTGGCAGCCAGGCTCTCCCACATGGCATGGAAACCACTCTGTTTAGAGTGCTAGTGAACCATAGAAACCTATTCTGTATATTCATGATTTCTATTTGTGGGCCAGTGTATTCCTTAAGAGAAATATCCTAGATGGTCTCAGTGACAGCCCAGAGCTACATTTCTTTCTTTCTGGGAGATGATAGAGAAGGGATCCAACAATGTGTGGTTTCAGTTTAACTTCCAACATGAATTATAGCACCATGTTCCCAGAAGCCTTTAGCATCCTAGAGACTATAATAGATGCTTCTAATTCTCATGAAAATATTGAGCAAACATCAAGGAAAGATGTTTTACAACCTGACACTAATGCAGGGGGTTGTTAGCATTGTTATTAGAGACAATCAAGATGATTTAGCCAAGACCTTTGACAAGGGTGTGCACCTGTCTGTGAATAAAAGGTGGCTGTTTATTACCCAGGCTATTAATTAGACTGAGGATAGGAAAGGGATAGAGCGTCTACTCCAAAGAGCATCTGATGGTGGGAACGTGAGCTGGGACTGCATCCCGGAGGGACACTCAGCTGCCTGGTTCAGGCTGGGGGCACAGGTACTATGCAAGATTGACTACGCTGCTCTTGGAACTCGAGTTACATCTTTTCTCAGAATCCTACTTAGAGCACATCATAGGAAAAACTTACATTATTTTAATATTGTGATGCATCCTTACCACGATTTTGGGCATTTGAGGCTTAGACAATTTTTGCTGTTCTCTATTTTACTGCTGCTACCACCAAAGAAGTTATTTCTTCTTAATTTCTGGATATATATATATATATATGCAGGAATAACTGGAGTCTTAGGTTGAAATTTGGAAAAGTAGTGAGAAATTCTGGGTAGTTACATAAGGAAGTCATTTTACTTATAATACTCATTTGGGAGAACATATAGCAACTACTTTAACAACTTTAAAAACAAATCAGACACTTCCAAGATGTTGTTCAATCAATGGTCAAAGAAAGCACACATACACACACACATACAAATACACGCAAGCTCAGTATCATCTTCATTAATTGCCTTGTAGCACATTTACCTGTTCCTCAAAGTCTGTACCTAGCTGGACTCTATATAAAGCTATTTATGGACTCTGAAACATCTTTACAAGTTCCCATCGTCCCCGACGCATCTCCTACACTTCTTCAGAGTTGGGATGTTCTGAGCCAATGGCCTTGTCTTTTTTTCTTACTCCTTGAACGATTTCTCTGCTCTTATTGTTGCTCATTCCTGAGCCTATCTTCCAATTGCTTGGTGGCTGAATGATTTTAAATATCAGTCATCATAATTACACACTCACTAATGCTTTTGAAATTCCATGTCGGATACATTTATGAATGTTGTAAATGCATTTCTTATTTTAGTACTCCCGGAAACTCAATTCCTAGTTTTTGGATGCAGATGATGAGACTCACAGAGGCAGTAGGATGGGCTGAACCCACAGCACTGAATGGCATGGCTGGGCTACAGACACCCCTAGACTTTTCTCTGACTTCCCTGAGCTCCATGAGCTGCAGTAACTAAGCCTGCAAACTCTAAGGCACCAGTAATCATACGTGCAGGAATTTGACTGCAATGCAGATTCCTGTTCCGGGATCTGGATGTGTTTCTAACAAACTCATGGGGATGTAGCTGGTCCTCAATCAACTCTGAAGCTGAGGCCACGATGGAATTCTTTCTTTCTGAGGAGGGGTGGAAGTACAGAGGGCAGCCTGCTTCACATCATCCAAAATCTGGAAGTTTCCTCTTAACACCATCCTATTGCATTTTCTGAATCCTAAAGGGGAAATAAATTCAGCCTTTTTACTCTCTCTGCCTCCATTTCAACAGCCTGCCCCTGCGGAGCGCCGGGAAGGCTTTCTCTGCCCCAGAGGGTCTAGTGCAGGCATTGCCCCTGTTTTCAGCAAACACCCTGGCAGATGAGTTGCTATTGGACAAGTGCAGAACTTTTGATCTTCTTAGAAAACCACTCTATTGTTTGCTTCAAAAATGCCCCGAGGCTGCCAGTTTCCCCAGTTGAGACTTTAAACAGATGATGGCCATTTATCTATTTTCAGTCTTTTCAAATTCCTTCTCATTCTTGTGATTTGGGACAGGGGAGAGGGCGCCACCTGAATGGCCGCTACTCACCATTCATTATCCAATAGATCTCTATTAAGCCAAAGAATTTTTTCCCCAATTGTTTCTTTCCTTCTAGGGATGAAGACCTTTTCCCACCCATTATGCCTCTGATCATTTCGCTGCCCTTCGCCGAAGCTTCGCTTTGTCGGCTCTGCTTTCTTTGAGGCAGCGATGATCAAAGCGGCTCTAAGCAAGCCGGCAATTTTTACAATAAATAGCATTTTCTGGGTTATTTTTCATTCCCATTTTAATGCAGCTCACTCACCTTGCTTGTTCTTTAAACTGTCCCTGTGCATTTTCTATGGCTTTCTATCAAACAGAATAGTCACTTCAGATTATATTGAAGTCCTTGCCCCATCCCCAGCTCACCTTAACTTAATGTTGCAATTGAGGAAATTCAGTAAATCAAATTCTCCAAAATGTCTTCTTTCTCCTTCCCTGTTTTTCTTTTCTTTCTCTTTTACCATCTTTGTTGTTGTTACTGTTTTAATTCGGAGTTTCTTGGGGACACAGTGGTCTGATGAGGCCAGCAGTAAAGTAGAGCAGACTCAGGCATTTAAGAGTTTTTGGGCTCAGCCAGGCGGGCATTTCCCTCGGCCAGGGCCACTCCTCACATTCTGGATGGTGACAGAGGGCTGCCAGCGTCCTACCAGTAGCTCATGTCACTGCTTTTCCGGTTCTGGTTTTCTTTTCCTACTACAGCTGTTTGCTATGAGAGAAGTAATTCTTCCTTGTGCTCTGCAGGAGGGACTCTAAACTGGTACAACTCCTATGGACATCAGCAGGGACCAGAAAGTACTTCGACCTAACTGTTCCCCTTCTTGGTATCTTCCTGAAAGAGTTAAACGCATCATATTACAGTGATATAGGTGCACCCATATTTGTAGCAGCACAATTCCTAATAGCTAAATCTTGGAAGCAGCCTCTATGTCCATCCACAGATGAATGGATAAAGAAAATGTGGTTTGTACACACAATGGAGTACTTCTCTGCCATAAAGAAAGATAAACTTCAGTCACTTGTAGGAAAATGATTGCACCTTAAGACCACAATGTTAAGTGAAATAAATCAGATGCACAAGCTTAAATATCGAATGGTGTCTCTTATATGAGACGCCCACATTATAAATAAGGAGCAAAATAGAAGATAGATAATAAGAAGTAAAGAGATAGATCTTTCTCAAATGGGAAAGGGGATCAAGAGATGGAAGGAAAGGGTGAGAGAAGTGGATGAATGAAGAATTAAGATATGTTATGTATACATACCAGCTGCACACAAGGAAGGTAAACTCTATATACTGTAATAAGATTCCCATCAATGGCTAAAATTTAATAAGTGCTTATTATATGCCAGGTACGGTTTAAAAACATTGCGTATGTCGACACATATGGTTCTCTCTATCACTCACAGGCGGGTCCAGTCGTTATTCCATTTTTATAGGAGAGAAACTCAGGCTGAGTGTCCCGGTAGGCTGGTCACAGTCACACAGCTAGTAAGTAGGAGAGGCAGGATTCAACTCAATCTTTCTCGTTCGGGAGCCTGAATGTTTGGACAGCAGTCTCTTTCTGGCAGTGCATTCAATGTTTGTACACAGCAACTGACTTTCAGCTCTAATTGTGTGCCCGTGTGGGGAACACACCGGGCTTCTATCTCTCATTCAAAGCAAACTGGATGCCAATCTTTCACAAAGACATTATTGATTAAAATGAAGGGGAAGGCGAAGCTCAGGAACTCCGGATGCAAATCACAGGGGCTGCGTCATGCTTGTCATACTTGGCATTGATGGATTCCCCTCTTCAAGCTTATTCATTAGAGACGGAGCACCCTGAGGGCTGGGGTGTATCTTATTCACACAAGAGTCAGATCTAGAGGTGCTGGTCCCTCCGGAAGGCAGGCACACTCTTCTTTCAGTGGCTCTGGGACTGATTCAAATCCATGTGGGAGCTGGGAGATGGCTGGATATGGAAGAGTGGGTGTAGGACTCCTGACTGAGTACGCCCCTGTCCTTGTCTCTAGATTCTTTCTCTTCTCTCTGCACGCTGAGCAGTCATCCCCATGCTTCTGGCTGGCAAATTTCACGGCTTCTGGCCAAATACTGTTGTCCTTTGAGGGTGCAAGGCAGATTCTGGTCTCTGTGAAGCTACTGACCATCTAGAGCAGGGAGCTGAGCTCACTTTCCCTCCTTATCCCTCTTTTGCTGTCACCATAAGGACTTAAGTGACCCTCTTCGGTCCAGTTAAGAAATCAATTCCATTGACTTTGTTTCCTGTTTCCTGTGACCTCCTACCCTGGCCTAGGTGAGACCCCCCCCCC